>CAUYPK010017495.1:0-183281 GCA_963574355.1 Loris lydekkerianus
CCCCCCCCACAACACCCACCCCCCCAACTCGCCGCCCCGCGGGGTGGGGCGGGGGGGGGGGGGGGGGGGGGGCACAGGAGGGGCAGGGCGGCCAGGGCGGGCCGGCAGGCAGGGAGGGGCCAATCCTCCTTAAAATCCCTAGGGAACACCAAGCAGGCAGGGCAAGTGGAGAGGGCTTGGCCAGCCAAAGGGTAGGAGGGGAGAAAAGGAAGGGAGCACAGCATCCCTCATCTCCAAGCCCAACAGCCCAGGCCAGCTCCCTCTGCCCAGAGGCCTCCTTGCTCACCACTGTCCTCTGGTTGCTGCTTGTAGGTCCCTCAGAAGAGACAAGGCCTTGCTTGGGACAGGAGCTGACTATTAACTGGGGAAGGAGCCCACTTTGAGTAGGGGCCAGTCACTGAAGCTTCTTAGCTATCCTGCTGTTCAGGGGGCTGGTTCACAGCCCCCTTGAACTCCATCTCCTGTTCCAAGCCTATGGTCAGGGACAGGACAGATGGTCCAGGAGAGAGGTTTGGGAAAAGAGGAACTAGAATTTGGAGGACATGAGCCTGACTCTTCCCATTTACTGGCAAGTCCCTACCTACCTCTGGGAGGCTGAGTCCTGTCTACAACGGGTTTCTGCCCTGCTTCGTCACAGTTGCCACAAGGCTCACAGAGATAAGTGCCATGCAAGTGATCTGTGAAACACCAGATGCTGTGCCGAGGGTCTACAATTATGGACTCTTAGGACCTACAAAGCACTTCCCACATGTAGCCCCACACCTAGAGGAGGGTAGGAGGTTCTTAGCCCAAGGCATCTGAGCAGTGAGAGGCGATGATAACCACTTCACTGGGATGGAGATAAGAATGATGCTATCTCCTCCTTGGAAACACAGTAGGGAGAGGAAGAAAAGAGGAGTGCCTGCCCTTCTCCCAGAAATAAGGTCTTTCCTTGTTAAGCACCCTGATCCTATACACCTCCTCTCCACATATGGCCCCAGACCACAGGCCTCCATGGCTGTTTTGTGTAGGGTCAGCAGGAGCTGAGCCAAAGGCCCCAAATGCAATTGCCATCCCCACCCCCAACAGGGTGGCCTGGGGCCTCCATCCACAGCAATGCTGGGTGAGTAGGGCAGATTCCAGCACCCAGAGCCATCCCCTAGCCTGCCGGGCCACTGCACGAGACTGCAGAGGGTTCACTAGAGGTGACACATAGGCAGTAATCTCCACACTCTCTGAGGCCAAGTCTAGAACACTCAGCCTGCTGGTCCCTTCTCCTGGGGCTGGAGGTTCCCAGCTACAGCACCAACACACGTATAAACCCACATAGGGAAAGTCAGCCAAAAGCCAACACCACTGACTCCAAGATTCTGACCACCCCAACTCCCCTCTTGGCCAACAGCCAGGACTGCCTCCACTGGCAGGGAATGTCCAAGGCTGTGACCCACAGGTATCACTCACATACTCTTACATCTGACCACCCAAAGGTCTACGGTTCAGTAACAGGGCCACTGGTACAGATCCAACCCCAAGGGACACACTTTCTGGACACAGAGAACACCCTCAGGACAGTACAGACCTTGTACCAGGCATATTCGATGGCATAAGAAAATACAGGAGGATGATCAGACTGTAGGTACCAACAGCTGTGGGAGAGGTGGGGGACTATGTTAGTACGACCTGGTCACCAAAGTAGAGGTATGCCTT
The DNA here is from genome assembly GCA_963574355.1 of Loris lydekkerianus. Taxonomy (NCBI): domain Eukaryota; kingdom Metazoa; phylum Chordata; class Mammalia; order Primates; family Lorisidae; genus Loris; species Loris lydekkerianus. The sequence continues at coordinate 1,687 of CAUYPK010017495.1, forward strand.
TCCTTAGCCACAAGGCCTGAGGACAGCAGACAGCAGGCAGACATCCATCTGCGAGCCCAGCCCCAGGCAGCTGAGGTAGCCGAGCCCTCACCGAGGCACTGCAGTAACTGCCTGCCTACTCTAATAGGCAGTGCCTACTAGAGTGGGAGCCGAACCAAAGGGTGCAGGAGCACGCATTAGCCCAGCCTGATTCCCTGCATGGTCTTGACCCAAGGACACCACCTACTCCCAAGGAGGCTCACAACACAGACCGGGACCAAACCAGAAGCAAACAAGACAGTTGAGCCCCCAGCTCTGGGATGCTGGCCAGCCATGGGTATGCCCAGATGTCAGACCACCAGTGAGAGGCATGTAGATCTGGGGTCCTGGAAAGAGGAACTAGCTGCAAGAGAACAGCCTGAGCCTGCCTGCTAAAGACACAGACGCCAGTCTGAGTGGCCAGTCCAGGAAGCAGTCAGTCCCACACACACCCCCCACTCCATTCACACACACTTTATACGCAGTCTTAGCACATGCACATGCTGACACGTGTGCATACACACCTCTTGCTGCACTCACACCCACACCCACTCCTTATTACAGAGGAAAGCATCCCTGCCATAGAAACCTCAGTCACACCACTCTCCCCTTCCCCCAAACTCACCTCCAAGCCAGCCCCCCCTGTGACTGAGGTCGCCGAGCACCACCACAGATAGGATGCCAGAGAAGGGGCGCCCCCACCTCTGGGGGACCAGTGTCCAGGGGAGGGGTGGTGGGAATCTGTGCCTGAGGCCCGCAAGCACACTCACCTGGAACTGCAGTGGAGGCCTGCAGGCTGGCCCGCTTCTTAAAGGGATATTTGGCCTTGGACTTGCCGGAGCCAGATGGATAGGATGCCATGGCTGAGGCCACAGCTGAGTGCCAGCAGGGGTGTCTGAGCGCACTGGCTGGGGCCTGGCTCTGCCACATCCAACCCCTTCCTCTGCCCCGCCCCCAGCGGGGGTGACTGATGCAGGAAGCAGCGCCCCACAGGCGGAAGAGGCCCTGGCCACGATTTCTCCCGTTGTCTAGGCAACCTGGGGGAGTGGGGCCTCATCCCCGCCCCTTATGCCTCCCCTTTCTCCTCAGTCCCTGGAGTGACGCGGACTGACGGTGGCTGAGCCCGGGAAGGGGGGCGGGGGGTGAAGAGAGAACAAGATGGGGAAGAGCCAGCCCCCAGCTCTCCACTAACCCTCAGGAGCTCTTTCTCCATTGCCAACGCTCCAGGGTAAGGGAGTCAAAGTCCAGGCTAGCTGTACAAGCTAGCCTGGGAGAAAAAGAAGTAATAGTAAACATGAATCCAGCAGTGAGTGCCTCTAAGCTCAGAACACATTCCTCTCAGGGTAGGGCTACTCGGTGAAAACACAGCGCCTCTAGGGAAGAGCCCCCTTTTTTTCTTTTCCATCTGACCCCCAGGGGTGGCCTAGCTCTGGTAGGAGGAGGTAGAACTAAGACTCCCAGCCCGGAGGGAGGGGCCTGTCTTGGGAAAATTCCACCTTCCAGCAGAAGCTACCTCCTAGGACCTAGGCAGGGGCCTGGCTGGGGTTCTTGGGAAAGACTCTAGACTTCTCTGTGTCTTTGCGCACTCAGACTCTATTGCCCCAGGCCTTTCCAGGAGGAGGGGGCCACCTTCCCTAGGACCTGCAGGCTGTGCAGGGACCCCCACCGTCTTGTCACCCTGGCCACACAGCATTTCTCTGTCCCACAGACCACGCGAGCACACACTCACTCACCTGAGGCCATGATGCCCGAATCTCAAGGGGCACTGGGGACACCTCCCAAGAGGGTCTGCACAGCGAGGAAGCCGGAAGGGGGCTGGGGCACAGACCCCCGGCCAAGTCGCTTCAACGGCCCTTGTCCTGGCACTGAGATGGGGAAGTACGGCAACCTTTCAAAATTGCCAGCTGGCTAGAGGCGGACCCCGGCAGACCTCCGCAGCCAGCCTGGCCTCAGGAGACCCCGGCGTCCCGACCCCCAGCCTTGCACTCGAGAGGCGGGCAAGCCACGTGCTCCCCAGGGAGCGGGATCCGGAACTCGTCTGGGCTTCTCTCAACACTCCTGGGTATTCAGGGTGGGAGTTCAGCAGGTGGATTACGTGGGCGTCACTCAACAGGTGCGACCCCACCAAAACCTCGCGGACGCCAAGCCGGGATGCTGCCCGAGCCTCACCAGTCCTTGGCCCCGCCCCCGCTCGGGCCCGCCCCCGCCTGGCCAGCCCCGCCCCGCCATTTTTTTCCTTCCCGGGCGCCACGTGGGCACTCTCCCCACTGCTGTCTGCCTGGCTGACCCTGGGTCTTGGGCAAGTTCTGTGCGTCAGCTTCTTCATCAGTAAGATGGAATAGGGTAATGACAGTACTTCATTCAAAAGATTTATTGTGAAGATTAAACGTAAAAAATTCCTGGCACAAAGGCCCCAATAAAAGGTGGTTGTTATTATTGTCCCAGGATTCATTTTAGCCAAAAGTCCTGATCCTACATTGTCACCTAGGTCATCTGTTTTCTTATGGCTAGCAATTCTGGCTCCCCTTCCCACATTTATTTATATATTTGGTGGTTAAGAGCTTAAACTCAGTAGCCATACTGTCTACGTTAAAATCTAAGTCCACTACCTAATTCCTAACTGGTATTGGGCAAGTTCCTTCTCTGTGCTTCTATTTCCTCTGTAAAATGAGTGTCCGAGTACCTGCTTTATATGGTGGTGGTTAAGATAAATGAGCTTATATAAGTTAAGTGCTTAGAAATGTGTCTGGCCTATGGTTACCGCCCAAGGTTCCTATTATTATTGCTTTGACCTGGGCCTTGGTTCCCTATTGACGTTCACAGGTTGATTCACCTTGCAGCCTACAAAGAAATGGAGTCAAGCTGTTTTGGGGACAGCAAACCAGCATCCCACTCCCAAGGGATAGAGAATCCAACCTAAAGAGAACTTGTACAGTAAAGTTCCAGAGACTCCACTGTTTTTTTTTTTTTTCTTTTTTTTTAAGAGACAGTTTTACTTTATTGCCCTCAGTAGAGTGCCAGGGCATCACAGCTCACAGCAACCTCCAGCTCTTGGGCTTAGGTGATTCTCTTGCCTCAGTCTCCTGAGTAGCTGGGACTACAGGCACCCACCACAATGCCCGGCTATTTTTTTTATTGCAATTTGGCCGGGGCCGGGATCAAACCTGCCACCCTCCATATATGGGACCAGCGCCCTACCCACTGAGCCACAGGCACTGCCCTTTCACTGAATATTAATTATGTATATTTGCAGCAATTAATCTCTTCCTTAGTCTCCCTGTTGTGGGAGCCATTTGGCCCCCACACCCAGTTGTTCTAATGCTGTTTGTCCAGTTCCTCCCACTTCTCACAACCCCCTGAGCAGAGTTCTTTCCCAAACTCTGCCTTTCTGTTCTCTCCCATGCTGGATTCTGGACCCTGAACCCTATTCTTCACCTGCATGTGGTGTCACATCCATTGATCCCGTCCTGACCCTGAACAAACTTAAAAAGACCTGGCCTCCATAAACATTGTTGGAATAAACTTTGTTGGAGGTGTGAGGGGAGATTGATCCCTCACAAATAATCTAATAAAACTAAATAGAGAACAAAGAGATACCCAGTTTACCTATCAAAATAGCAAGACGAAGAAAAATATCCTAATTCAGGCAAGGATATAGTTAGATGGGTGTGACAAAATAGAACAACTGGGTGTGGGGGCCGAAGGTCTCCCACAGCAGAGATAATAAGGAAGAAATTAATTGCTGCTAATATATGTCATTAATATTCAGTGAAGTCTCTGGGACTTTGCACACACACACACAGATTATTGGTGCCCACAAACATTGACATCATCTTTCTGAAAGCTATTTGGCAATATATAATAAAAGTTTCAAAAGAGTTCTTATTGTTTAACACTGTAATCAACTTTCAGGAAATAGTTCTTAAGAAAAGCTGCCAGAAAATTAGGTGCATACAAAGTTGTTCATCACTGCAATGTTTATCTCATAGAAAGGTCAGAAACATAAAGGTCCAACAAAAGGAGGTTGTTTAAATTATGTCATATGCGTACAATGAAATACAGCCATTAAGGATTGTTCTTGGAGAATTTTTTAATTATGTGGAAATGTTTACAATATAAAGTTAAATGAAAGGCTAAATGTAAAAACTGTACATACAGTATGGTTGTAATTATATGATATATATGCATAGAAAAGAAACACACCCAAAAGTGTACAAATTATTATATGTAAGTGATAGAATTACAGGTTATATTTATTCTTCTTTATCTGCATTTAAAAAATTATCTACGGTATATATCTATTACTTTTATAATTAGGGAACAGAAATCAACAAAAGCCTATAAAAATCTATCATTGCCTCCACAGTCCCCCCACTGTCTTAAGCCCAGACTCAAATGTAAACTATTCTTAATATGGCCCCTAAACTGGTCTTAGGGTCCTTAGGAATTTTGAGCCTGCTGGGCTCTTAATAAAGAATAATAAAAATACATTCTCAAAATTAAAATCAAACACCATGTAGAATGTCATCTATATTCTGATAAGATACAAATTTGGACATAGTTTTAAGGGTCAGTATTTCCGACTGGGCTGGACTTCTTGCAGACTTACCTACATAACCAGCCAATATGTGGATCCCAGCCCTCTACCCAACCCAGGCAAACCAGTTTATTAGTACCTTTATGCTCCTCCCTAGTTCCATCTGCAACTCACCCTTCACTTACAAACCCTCCTCTATTTCCAGGCCATCTTATGTGTTGTTGCTGCTAGGAAGTCGGTACTGATTATAGCTAAGCATCAATCTCCCCCACCTACTCAACACCAGTGAGATGTGGACAATGAAATCTCAGTGAGGTTTCATTGTCTATGTAGAACAGAGCTTGAGAAATGAAGAGATGAGTCATCCTGTGGCCTAGGCTTTTCTCACATTAAGGCCTAAATGTTGCCTTTGAGCTTCTGGGATCTTTCCTAGCTCTAAACACCGCTTCCTTCCTTCCTAGCCTATTCTCCAGATGGCTCTTAGGAGCCCTCCTGGAACCCCTGGTCTGCAGCACATTCTCCTTTCTCGGAAGAACTGCTTCTCTTTGCGTCTGGCCTTCAACTCACTTGTGATGTCAGCCTCCCTAGGCCAGAATACTCTTCACACATATTAAAATTGGGAGAAAACACCTGTCTCTCCAAAAAAGATCCATGTCCAGACAGTTTCCCAAGCCATATCTTATGCCTAGACCCTTCCAGAAACAAGCTGTTCAGCTCTAGTTTCTCAGCTTCTCCTACCAGCCAGCTCCCCTTGCCCCCTCCCCTCAGTTACACAGCATTGTTTCTAGCACTGTGCAGCTATATCCATCCATGCTTATTTATATAAGTCCTGGTGGATTTCAGCCAAACCTCTTAACCCTGTCATTCAAGGCCCTTCACTGGCTGGCCCCAATTTCCCTTTCCCATCCTCATCTCCCAGCCCTCCCTTCCATTTCCTTTTACTCCAGTCCTGACTCATCCAACTCCCAGTCTTCTCTGAGCACACTTTGTACCTCGTGTTCTGATGCTTTCTCTCATGCTCTTCCTCTCCTGACAATGCTTATACCCCACCCCACTGTTGTTCTGCTTCTCTGCGGAAAGTCTGTTCATTTTACAATCACCCCTTCTTTTTTCTACCATAGACCTTATCAGTCTGCCAGTTAGATGTTTAATTGCTTTTCCATCATGGTGGAGCTAAGTTTCAAACAGCTCTGAATTCCCCAGCACTAGCACAGTGTTCCTTTAAGTAATTGTTTTTCTGTGAATTCTCCTCCCTGTCCCTATGGACTGGAAAGTCCTGAAGGTAGATCTTTATCCTTCCACATCCCGACCTCCATCTGAGACAAGGCTCACTAGTGGATGTGAGAAAGATTCTGAGGTCTCTCTTTAACTCAGCAAACATGTCCATATTTGCTGGGAAACAGCGATTCCTTTTTCACTCAAAATGATATGGTTATCCTGAGGATCACTCTTCTGTGCCACAATTCTAAAATGGGAAGAGCACTACGTGCCTTATCTACTTTGCCAGGACGCTGTCCCTGACTGTGATTAAAAGCAGAGCAACCATAGGCACAGGAGCTGATGACGGGAGGCATGAGGTCACTGGGACCAGGAATGGGGCATGCCCAGCAGTGGATCTGTGCTCTCAGAGGCCAGGCAAGGGCCAGATGCTCCCTTACTCAGCGCAGTTAGTGAGAATGGGGAACTTCCACTCAGCAAGCTAGGCAACAAAACAAAAGCAACACAGAAGTTTGCAGAGGCAGTAGCAGAAAAAGGAACAAGCTCAAACATTTTCCCCACTTGTTAAACAAGTTAGTGGTTCCTTTAACAAAACAAGCGCTACTGTTAATTAAGTTCATACATTTGACCAAAGGTTCTTTCACTGGCTGCTTAGGTTGGGGGAGAGGAAAGAAAGTTTTACTTTACTATAGGACCTTGAGGAAGTTACTTAATCCTCTAGTGTCCGTTATCTGGTCTGTAAATTAGGGAAAATAGCACATATCTCGAAGTTGTGAGAATTCACTGGAATGAGTCACATAAATTGTCTAGCAATTAGTTGTAGTTATAACTAGTTATAATACAATATAATAAAATATAATATTTAGTTCCTAGCCATCCCTTATGCACAGCTCTAGTTCTTTGGAAGAAATAAGGAGATTTCTCAAGGAACTAAAAGTAAGTCTGCCATTCAATCCAGCAACCCCACTACGAAGTATCTAGTCAAAGCAAAAGTAATCTCTTTATAAAGAAAGACACCTGCACTCATATGTTTATCACAGTGCAATTCACAACTGCAAATATATAGAACCAAGCTAAGTGCCCAACAACTGATGACTGGATAAAGAAAATGTATGTGGGGCAGCACCTGTGGCTCAGTAGGTAGGACACAGGCCCATAGACTGAGGGTGACAGGTTCAAACCTGGCCCCAGCCAAAAAATAGCTGGGGGCGGTGCCTGTGGCTCAGTGGGCAAGGGCACCTGCCCCATATACCGAGGGTGGTGGGTTTGAACCCAACCTTGGCCAAATTGCAACAAAAAACAGCCGGGCGTTGTGGCAAGCGCCTGTAGTCCCAGCTACTCAGGAGGCTGAGGCAAGAGAATCGCCTAAGCCTAGGTTGCTGTGAGCTGTGACGCCACAACACTACCAAGGGTGACATAGTGAGACCCTGTCTCTTAAAAAAACAGGTGGTGTCTGTGGCTCAGTGGGTAGGGCACTGGCCCCATAGACCGAGGGTGGCGGGTTTAAACCCAGTCCCAGCCAAACTGCAACAACAACAAAAATAGCCTAGTGTTGTGGTGGGCACCTGTAGTCCCAGCTCCTCGGGAGGCTGAGGCAAGAGAATCGCTTAAGCCCAGGAGTTAGAGGTTGCTGTGAGCTGTATGATGCCACGGCACTCTACTGAGGGCAATAAAGTGAGACTCTCTCTACAAAAAAAAAAAGAAAGAAAGAAAGAAAATGTATGTGTGTGTGTGTTTATGTATGTATATATGTATATGCATATGTAATGGGATACTACTCAGCCATTAAAAATAAGGAAATAATATCTTTTGCAGCAACTTGGACAGAATTTGAGACCACTATTCTGAGTGAAGTAACCCAGGAACAAAAAAATAAATACTGCGTGTTCTCACTTGGAAGTGGAGGCTAACAAATGGGTATATAAATAATGTTTGTTTTGTTTTGTTTTTTGTAGAGACAGAGTCTCACTTTATCACCCTCGGTAGAGTGCCGTGGCATCACACAGCTCACAGCAACCTCCAACTCCTGGGCTTAGGCGATTCTCTTGCCTCAGCCTCCCCAGTAGCTGGGACTACAGGTGCCCGCCACAATGCCTGGCTATTTTTTTGTTGTATTTTGGCTGGGATCATGTTTGAACCCACCACCTTCAGTATATGGGGCCGGCACCCTACCCACTGAGCCACACGTGCTGTTCTTTTTTATTTTTTTTAAGACAGAGTCTCACTCTGTTGCAGGCTAGAGTGCCATGGCCTCAGCCTAGCTTACAGCAACTTCAAACTCCTAGGTTCAAGTGATCCTCCTCCCTCATCCTCCTGAGAAGCTAGGACTACAGGTGCCTGCCATAATGCCCAGTTAATTTTTTTACTTTTAGTAGAGATAGGGTCTTGCTCTTGCTCAGGCTGATCTCAAACTCCTGAGTTCAAGTGATCCTCCCACCTCAGCCTCCCAGAGTGCTAGGATTATAGGCATGAGCCACCGCACCTGGCGTACAAAATGTTTTAAAAATTTGCTGGATGTGGTGCCATGCACCTGTAGTCCTAGCTACTTGGGAGTCTGAGCCAGGAGGATCGCTTGAGCTCAGGAGTTCAAGGCTACAATGAGCTATGATTGTACCACTGCACTGCAGACTGGGCAACAGAGACAGACCCTTCATCCAAAAAAAAAAAAAAAAAAAAAAATCCACAAAGATTCTCAATCAGAAGGTCTGGGCTAAGGCCTGAGATTCTGTATTTCTAACAAGCTTCCAGGTAATCTGACGTTGCTGGTTCTGGGACCACATTTTGGATAGCAAAATTCTAAAGTATCTCTACCTACAATGAGGCTCCACCAGCAAGATTCATTTAAGTAAATTTCAATAATTGGCATAAATAGACCAGTGGCAACTTTTCAATTTCTGCGAGACTGTACCCTTATTTTGCCCCAGGAAAAAACAGCTTGGATGAGGGCCAAAGGGAGTTGGCCCCAACCTTTGAGAAGCCAGAGTCTAGAACCCAATTTCCCAAAGAAGTAGTTTGCTATGTGAGGCAGCACAAACCCCACACTAAATTCCAGCAAAGTTCACTTACTGAGTGAAGTTGGACCTCCGCAGGCTTGGGTGGGTCAAGGGGAAGCTGCCCCATTCTCTCTACCTTTTTCCTACATGTATTTATTCACCAAACCTTTACTGATGATCCACTAATCAACTGCAAGTTCTGAGGGATTCAAAGAAGAATCCGATTTGGCCATTTGAGCTCCAGGAGGAGGAATTCACAGTGGGAAGCAGAATTGTAAAATAAAGTACAATGTGAAGTGGTAAGTGCTAATAAGCATTCATGTACAGTGATGAGCCCGCATGAAGGAGCAATGCTAATAGCTTCCTGGAGCAGCAGCCGCTGGGGGAGCTGCATGAGACATCCCTAATACTTGCAAGTAAGGGACACTCCCTAAACAAAAATTCCTTGCCAGGGCCAGCCAGTGATGATAACAAGTATGCTTTGAGGCCTTGAAGCCCTTGAAACCAAGACCCCATATTCTGGAGGCTAAACGTGGGAAACGCTTCCTATGTTTGTGCCCCTAACCTCCAGCTTTATATTACCAATAAATCCAAAGAATCAAGAGACTTTTAGGGGCAGCACCTGTGGCTCAAAGAAGTAGGGCACCGGCCCCATATGCCAGAGGTGGCGGGTTCCAACCCAGCCCCAGACAAAAACTGCAAAAAAAAAAAAAAAACTTTTAGAGGATGAGATCCTCCAAAGGGTGAAGGTGACCATTATCTTATTCCAGAGAGCTCTAGTATCCACATCCTAACCCGTGCCGAAACCCAACTTATCATTTCTCTAGCTACAGAAACATTTGAATCTTTACCCTTTGTTATATTGACAAAGCTTTTTATTGGCTTAACCCATTGCACTGCTAGATCTAAAGGCTATAATCCCTAGACTAAGAAGTAGGTCTCCAGCTGGGGTAGGGAGCCTCAGCCAATGCAGGAAGCTAGAAGAACTGACAGCCTGCTCTCACCCCACTCCACACAGACCAGCTTTCAGGGGAGCTCAGGCACTGATACTCAATCCCAATTTATTTTTTCCTTTTCTTCCATCTCATATATAGAAACACTTACAAGAGAAGCTCAGGAGCCTAAGGAGCAGCTGAGGAGGAGACGGAAGAGATGGGGAGTGGAATCAGTGCTGAAGACAAAGAACTGGCCAAGAGGTCCAGGGAGCTAGAAAAGAAGCTGCAGGAGGATGCTGACAAAGAAGCCAAGACGGTCAAGCTGCTGCTGCTGGGTGAGTTATGTGGAAGATAAACCAGAAGTTAATGCTCCTTTCTGCTTTCCAGGAGGGTCAATGGGTTCTAGCTCACTCCACTGGGAAAGAGAGGTGGCAGGTCATTTTTCCTCTCCCCTAGCCAGTCTCTGGTTAAGTTAATATGGGGCCTGAACAGCTACCCCCCAGGAGTTCCAGGGTGTCAGTCAAAGTTACTCTGAAAAAAAAAAAAAAAATTTTTTTTTTTTTGAGACAGAGTTTCACTATGTCGCCCTTATGTAGAGCGCTCTGGCATCACAGCTCACAGCAACCTCAAACTCTTAGGCATAAGTGATTCTCTTGCCTCAGCCTCCCAAGTAGCTGGGACTACAGGCACCCGCCATAACACCCGGCTATTTTTTTGTTTGTTTGTTTTCCCGCCAGCACTGGCATAGGTGGCCGGCATCCTAACTACTGAGCTTTGGGCACTGAGCCAACTCTGAATTTTTTTTACTTTCCCTTGAACTAGAAATAGTGTAATGGCCAGGATGAATCCATCCATGTCCAAACGTAACAACTCCTTTCATCTCAGCAAATATCAAGAACCCTGGACTTGCAAACATGTACCTAATCTGCAGAGAACTCTGAGCCAAGGAATCCAAAGAGAATAGGAGCTTCCCTCACCAATGGACTTCGAAGTCCTACCATACAGTACCACGGTCGAGTCCCAAGGATAGGCCCACTGGTTCTTGCCAAGTATACTGGTTCCTTCTTGCTATCAATAAAAATCATGGAACTAGGAAGCTGTGAGTAGGCAGTATGGAGTTTTTATCTACAGCAGTCCCTTCCTTTTTATTCAGTAGCTGCCTCTACAACCCCTGCCAGCTGGAAGTTTCATCAACTTGATGAGCTCCTAAGCAGATCACTGGTCTGGGCTGAGAAAAAAAAAAAAGCACCCCAATAAGTCAGCCAGGGAAGTTGATCCTGGTTATAAATAGAACCAAGTCAAGAAAATTTGGGACATCTGGCTTAGAAAAAAAACAATGGTGCCCCAAAAGTAGGCTATCTGAAGCAGGAGGGGTCACATAGCAGGCTAACTGCCTGGCCTGGGTGTCCAAGCCATGAGGGGCCTGAGAACCAGTGCACCAGGCTAAGGCACCTCTTTTTCCCCAGCTGATCTGTTCTGTGACACAGCCTTCAAGACACACCGAAGGAGCATATCTCTCTCTGTAATCTGGACCCAGACTCTTAAGGAGCACAGGAGGTTACATAGGGGGAAACAGAGATGACAGAGCCACTGAGAGATCTTTTAAGCCTAAGCAGATTTCTTCTAGTTCAGGATAAGCAGCTTAGACAGAACAAGCACAGGCTAAGCAGGAGGAGGCTGAGGCATTAGGGCAGTATAGTCCAAGAGAAGGCGAAAAGGTGTGTGAATGAGTACATTAGGACATTCTTAATAAAGGAAACAAGCAAAATGATGATAAAATAGCATTTCAGTGAAATGACTCAGCTCTCTCAAAACCTACCCTAAGATCACTCTCCTGAATCAGAAATAGGGAGAGAGAAGTGAGGTGAAAGAATCCCCCTGAATTTATTGGTTGTTCTCAGCAGTGAGAGTTTTTTGGGTTTTTTTGAGACAGTCTCACTCAGTCGCCCTGCTGTTCAGTGCTGTTGCCTCACAGCTCACAGCAACCTCAAACTCTTGGGCTCAAGTGAGTCTCTTGCCTCAGCCTCCTGAGTAGCTGGAACTACAGGTGCCCACCACAATGCCCAGCTCTTTTTAGAGACGGGGTCTTGCTCTTGTGCAGGCAGGTCCTGAACTCCTAAACTCAAGCAATCTGCCCATCTCAGCCTCCCAGAGTGCTGGGATTACAGTCATTAGCTACCAAGCCCTGCCTTAGCAGGGAGATTTTGACTCCCAGGGTCCATTTGTAAATGTCTAGAGATATTTATGGTTGTCCTATTGAAGAGAGTGGGGCATTATTGGCCTCTAGTGGATAGAGGGCAGGAATATTGCTAAACATCTTCCAATGAACAGGACAACCCAAAATGCAAATAGTGCTGAAGAAACCCTGCTCTAAATCCAGGTCAAGTGGCCTGAGCTCAAGGCTGCTAGACACTGAGGGCAGCAATTACCCCTATGTGTTCTTCCCTAATAAGACTCCCAAGCAAACACTGAGTCTGACTTCTCATAGGCCATCTCCTGGAAGGCTGGGGGAAATTGGAAGCATAACCATTTCTACTTTCAGGTGCTGGGGAGTCAGGAAAGAGCACCATCGTCAAACAGATGAAGTGAGTAGGAACAAAGAAAGCCCCCAGAAGACTGGGGTAGGGGAAAACAAGTGAAGGTACTCAGAGTTAAAGGCTCTTTAGCCTCAAGGAACCCAGAGGTTCCTTGCCCTAATCTGTATGCCCCGAGCCCCTCACCCTCCACCATGAGACAGTAGTAGGAAGAGAGGGATGGGGCACTTACAACCCTTTAAATACTCCAGGTTCCCAATCCAACAGGTCTGGTTACTTACGTCCAACTAAAGACTAGGTGTCTGCCCCTTGCAGAATCATTCACCAAGACGGCTACACGCCAGAAGAATGCCTGGAGTTCAAGTCTGTCATCTATGGGAATGTGCTGCAGTCCATCCTGGCTATCATCCGGGCCATGTCCACACTGGGCATTGACTATGCTGAACCGAGCTGTGCGGTATGTGATTAATGTTATGTGGGTAGGGGTGGAAGCAGGAAAGGCTAACGAGAAGAAACACACAAGAAGCCAACCAACCATGAGGAAAGACAGGGAAAGAAAATAGTTTTTTGTAACTAAAACCTCACCTGATGAGCTTCGCATCTTTTTATTCAGTTCTGAAGAAGTAAGCAACTCCTACCTTATAATAAATATTTACAAAATCCACTCTGTTTCCTCTGCCTTTTTGCCTTATTTTACCATTTAAAGTGTTCCCTTTTGTGCCTCCTGGCCATGGAACTTTAATAAATCTCTAGTTCTGGTATTGACATTTTTCTGGCCTCTAATCATTGATAGAACAGAAGTGATAGGTTTTTGTCTTCCGTCTTATCTATTTCATAGTCAATTTGGCCTTTAAACATCCAGTCTCCCTGCAACAGAGGACCATGTTTTATGGTAATACCCTTTCAGACTAAGGATGGAAGCCACAACCCCCAGAGAAGCACCTGGGACTTCTGCTATCCTCTAAGAACCCCAGGGCTGGCTATATTGTCACCCTGTACATATGGGGAGCTCAAAAATTAATCACTATGTTTCCTTAGAATCTTCAGTGAACACTACCTACACCTTCCAGGGGTCCTCAAACTACGGTCCGTGTGCCACATGAGGCGATGTGATTGTATTTGTTACTGTTTTTTTTTTTTTACTTTAAAATAAGATATGTGAAGTGTACATAGGAATTTGTTCATAGTTTTTTTTTTTTAAACTATAGTCCGGCCCTCCAACAGTCTGAGGGACAGTGAACTGGCCCACTGTTTAAAAAGTTTGAGGACCCCTGCCTTACACTTTGGTAGCATTGTAAACTGCTTTTCGTTCAGCAGCACTCCCAGAAACTTCCTGGGAAGCTATTATTCCTGTGTAGTTCTCATCCAGGGTTCTGCATTACAGGATGATGGGCGACAGCTGAACAACCTGGCTGACTCCACTGAGGAGGGAACCATGCCTGCTGAGCTGGTGGAAATCATCAAGAAGTTGTGGAAGGATGGTGGGGTGCAAGCCTGCTTCGAGAGAGCAGCAGAGTATCAGCTCAATGACTCAGCATCTTAGTAAGGGTCTGATGCGGAGGGGGTGGGATGACACTTAAGCCATCTTCCAGGTGAAATTTCAGCCAGCCTAAAATTTCAGGCATTGAAAGCTAGAGACCCACCAAATGAATTGAGCCTGTAGATGTGTTTTGTTAGGATTGAGTTGAGCAGTGTTTTATTGTGCTTTGAATTTGATACCACCGGGATACCTGCCATGATTGCCACCACTGTTTTGCTTTACACCAACTTGCTGCAGCCTAGAGAGCTGAAGACACAAATTCAAAACAGAGGTGGTCTGCCTAGCGTCCCTCAAACCTACTCGAGTACTACACATTAGCCTCTCCTTTCAGAGCCATAACATAGTTGGGCTGTTCTGCCACACACTCTCCCAGGATGGCTTTCAGGGCAGAATTTTCTAGCTTGTAACCCAGGTTCTACTTAGGCCACTAAGCAGAAATAAAAGTCTCCAACACCCAGAGTATCTTATGTCAGGATCTCAGGGTAGGGGACACAGAAAATGCCAAAACAAAAAAGGAAGGTGGTCAAGGTCAGGTGTGGTGACTCATGCCTATAATCCTAGCACAGGGAGTACAATGCAGGTGGATCTCCTGAAGTTCAGGTGTTGAAGACCAGCCTGAGCAAGAGCAAGACCCCATCCCTACTAAAAATAGAAAAAAACTAGCAAGGCTTTGTGGCGGGCACCTGTAGTCCCAGTTACCTGGGAGGCTAAGGCAAGATCTCTTGAGCCCAGGAGTTTGAGGTTGCTGTGAGCTATGATGCTATGGCACTCTCAGGGTGATAGAATGAGATTCTGCTCGCTCCCCCCCCCCCAAAAAAAAAAACAACAACAAGGTGGTCAGGATTAGAGAGAACCACTTTGGAAAGCTGGTTCCAAAAAGATAAGCAACAAATTTTATCAGTCCTAAGACAGTAAGGGATTGTAGACATGCATCAGCTTGAAGTCAAACAGACCTGAGTTTTATCTCCCAACTGCCACCTAATTTTCAAGGAACTGGTATCATTTACTACCCCTGGAACACCCACTAAGGCCAGTCACTGCTAAGTGCATTATGAATAGTCTCAAGACCCTTTACCCAACTATACAGTAAGACTTCAAGGTAGACAGTACCTTTTATTCGCCCCACTCTATAGATGAAAAACTGAGATTTAGAGAAGTTCATTAACTTGCCAGATAAATGCAGAGGCTAGATTTGCATCCAGGGCTCCTGGATTATAAAGCTGAGTATTTTTCACAATATGCCTCTTGACCTTGGGCAAGTTATTTATCCCTTCTACCTTTTCCTTTCATCTGTAAAATGCAGATATGAAATGTGAAGGCTTAGGCGCATCGATGAGAACTTAAATGTGAAAATGCCTGGCATACAGTAGGCACTTGGATTAACTATCCTCCCTCTTTCCCTCAGCCACCTCACTTCCTACCCACCACCACTTTTTAATTAATTAATTAATTTGAGACAGAGTCTTACTTTGTCACCCTGGGTAGAGTGGCATGGTGTCATAGCTCACGGCAACCTCCAACTCTTGGGCTCAAGCAATCCTCTCCACTCAGTTTTTCATTTTTAGTACAGATGAGGTCTCACTCTTGCTCAGGCTGGTCTTAAACTCCTTAGCTCAAGCAATCCACCCGCCTCAGCCTCCCAAAGTACTAGGATTACAGGTGTGAGCCACCATGCCCAGCAGCCACCCCCCCCCCTTTTTATGGTAACTTTAAGAATTTCACAAAAGAGGAATAACATAATGATCTACCTGCAACTCATGGCCACTCTAATTTCATTTTACCTTCATCCCCTACTGGATTATTTTTAAGCAAATCTCAGCTATAATTTCATCCAAAAAAGTATTATTACGTATCTCTAAAATAGATGCTTTTTAAAAATCTCAGTATCATCACACCTAAATATTTAATAATTCCTTAATACAAAATATCAAGTATAGGTTCAGCACCTGTGGCTCAAGCGGCTAAGGTGCCAGCCATATACACCTGAACTGGAGGGTTCGAATCCAGCCCGGGCCGCCAAACAATGACGGCTGCAACCAAAAAATAGCTGGGCGTTGTGGCAGGCGCCTGTAGTCCTAGCTATTTGGGAGGCAGAGGCAAGAGAATCGCTTGAGCCCAGGAGTTGGAGGTTGCTGTGAGCTGGGATGCCATGGCACTATACCCAGGGCGACAGCTTGAGGCTCTGTCTCCAAAAAAAAAATATTAAGTATCATCAAATTACTGTTGAAATTCTCAATTATGGATGCCTGTAGCTCAGGATTAGGGTGCAGGCCACATGCTGTTCTAACCTGGCCCTGCTAAACAAACCAAAAAATATATATATATAATAAAATAAAATAATAGGTGGGCATTGTGGTGGGCGCCTATAGTCCCAGCTACTAGAGAGGCTGAGGCAAGAGAATTGTTTGAGCCCAGGAGTTTGAGGTTGCTGTGAGCTATGACACCACAGCACTCTACCAAGGGTGACAAAACGAGACTGTCTCAATTAAAAAAAAAAAAAAAAATCTCAATTATCTTACAAGTTTTCCCCCCAGTTTGATTCAGAATATAAACAAAGTCCATGCATTGCAGTTGTTCCTGTATCTATGTCTCTGAATTCTCTTTCAATGTATTGCCTCTTGATGGAACTTTGAGGACCCATTTAACCACTAACTCTCATTCAAGGGTACAGAAAAGCTTGCAGTCAGGCAAAACCCAAGAAAACTTATCTGATGTGATTTAAATGATGGAACCCCTGCCTCACATGGGCTTGTCCCTCAGTTCATCCCTTACTTACCTTTAGGAAGGACACATGAGGTTTTGAAGGTTTAACAATATGGGATTCTAGTACTGGTTCTATCACCAAATTAACTGTGTAACTTTGGGTAAGAGCCTTTATCTCTCTTAGCTTTGGATGTGGAAAATTTGTCATCAATGCCAATTACTTTTCTACAGCTACCTGAACCAACTAGAACGAATTACAGACCCTAACTACCTTCCTAATGAGCAAGATGTGCTACGATCCAGAGTCAAAACCACGGGCATAATTGAGACCAAGTTTTCTGTCAAAGACTTGAATTTCAGGTGAGTACGTGGTTCCCAGGGCATCTCAGATATACATGTGGAATCCCCCAAAGGGGTACGGGCATGCTTCTTGGCCTTTGCTGCAGCCTAACCTACATCACTGTTCTACCTCTGCCCTCTATTTTGGGTCCTACGTTGGGCATACCTATGAGAATATCTGCTTTTTCCCTCAGGATGTTCGATGTGGGAGGACAAAGATCAGAGAGAAAGAAGTGGATCCACTGCTTTGAAGGAGTCACCTGCATCATTTTCTGTGCAGCGCTCAGTGCCTACGATATGGTGCTGGTTGAGGATGACGAAGTGGTGAGTGGCCTCTGCAGCAAGCAGCTTTGGCAGGACAAGTTCTCTGCACAACACTTTTCCTAAGCCTTGTGTCACTCTAGCGCCCTACCTTGGTTAATTTCAGCTAACAATGCAAGTCTAGCAGTCCTCTAGCCAATCAATGTATCTAGAAAAACCTCTTCTGTAGGTTCAAGGTGAGCGATTTAGAGCTCTAGATTTAATGAGCATAAGCTTGGTCTCAGATTGGACATCCAAGTACCACTTGGAAATCATGAAACTCATAAGAGGAACTGAGTATTAAAGAGATAAGGGAACATCAACTTGACAATGCAAAGGAATATTATGCTTAATACTCTCCCAAACTGCCCAAGGAAGGATAGAAGAAAATGATAGAACAAACAACTTATGATGTGAATCCTCACACAACATAATTGAAGGGTTGAACAACTAAGTTCACTTTAGAAGCCTAAAAATATACTGAGTGTCATCAAGAATAAGGAGAGACTGTCAGACCAAGTATCTGACATACCAATTCAACTGGCAGCTGACTAGGTGAGTGGTTTTCCTTTGCCTGTAGAATTCTCCAAGACAGGAACTCTGCAGGACAAGTTTTAGAGTACAGCCAGTTACCTTCTCTGACTTGGAGATAATGTCATAGGCATGGAAGATGTTAATTTCACACAAGCATCTACTTCATAGATGGAGGCATACAGTTTACTGATGAAAGACAAAACCCCTACACTCCTATCCCTTGCTCTACAGTAGAGCACTCTTGAGTGTTTTCTAACCAAAATGTCTTACAGGGCTATTCACTTTCTAAGATCTCTTCTACTTTCAACCATAAAGTCTATGAGATTGTGAAGGGTTTTGCAGGAATAATAAGAAATGCTACAATTTTTTTTGAAAAGGCTACAGATTTGATTGCTCTTACCTTATTAGATGGAAGGACTAAGTCCATTGGCAGCATACTTCAAGGCCCTCAAGGCCTGCTCTCTGAAAACAGGCCGTGCTGGGCCAATGTGCACATCTGCAGAGATGCAGCACTGCCTCTCTCTAAGTAGCGATCAAGGGAGGATGAGGGCAGAAGCGCTTACAATACGGCACTGGTTGGCTCGGTGCCTATAGCTCAGTGGTTAGGGCGCCGGCCACATACACCGGGGCTGGCAGGTTCGAACCCAGCCCAGGTCTGCTAAACAATGACAACTACAACAACAAAAAAAAATAGCTGGGCGTTATGGTGGGCGCCTGTAGTCCCAGCTACTTGGGAGGCTGAGGCAAGAGAATAGCTTAAGCCCAAGAGTTTGAGGTTGCTGTGAGCTGTGATACCACAGCACTCAATCCAGGGTGCCATAGTAAAACTGTCTCAAAAAAAAAACAAAACCAAAAATAAAAAATACACACACACACACACACACACACACACACAGCACTGGTTAATTCTTTAGACCTCACCACATGGCAAAATATCCCTGTCATGTTCCTGTTGAAACCGAGAGCCAGGATCCCAGGACAGAAGCCTATCAAAACCATCTTGATGGTTTTGCAAAGGAACACATGCTAACTTGGGCCTGGTACAAGCCTTGATCAGCAGTTCTTACAGAATGTCAAAGTCCTCAGTTGTGTCTTAGCTGCCAAAAATCTGCATCACATGTACTGTGCGCTTATACACCAGACACCATCATGGACACAATACATATATGACCTCAATTAATGTTCATGATTCTCCTGTATGATAGGGAAACTGAGACACAAAAATGCTCAGTAATTTTCCCCAAGTCACACAGCTATTAAAATGATAGAGGATTAGAATGAACCCATATCTCTGGCTTTACTCCACTATATTAAATAGAAATAGCTGTTTCCTGTGTTTCCTTTTACTTTTGGAATACTAGTCTTTCCAAGGGGGAACAAAAACAGGAAGTAGACAGACATCCTGTAAGCCAATTCTGATATTTTCAATGGTGTTTCCTCTTACTAGAATCGTATGCATGAGTCTTTGCATCTGTTCAATAGCATATGTAACCACAAGTTCTTTGCGGCTACTTCCATTGTCCTCTTTCTCAACAAGAAGGACCTATTTGAGGAAAAAATCAAGAAAGTCCATCTCAGCATTTGTTTTCCAGAGTATGATGGTAAGTGTGGGGGCTGGAGACAACAATGTCTTTTAGTAGTAAGTAGCCACTGCCTCATTTCCTAGGCCAAGGTGACATAAAGAAACTTGTCTTATGGAAGAAATTTGGGGTTTAAATTCAGATGTGTCTGGAATAGATTAGATGTGGGAGAGCCACTGATTGTTCGAATGGAAAACTAAGGCTAAGACACAGAGACACTTCTTAGGATCTCTGTTCAAGTCAAGTAGGAGACACTTGAGTACAACAGGGAGAAATCACCCTCTAAAAACAGGTCCCCAGTGCAGCTAACACAGTATTTCAACGATCAAGTCAGTCACCTAAAAAGTAAGCAATGAAGAAAGGTTAATTTATCCCACTTCTTCACTATCTTTCTGGAAAACCAGGGAACAACTCCTATGAGGATGCAGGGAATTATATCAAGAGCCAGTTTCTTGACCTGAATATGCGAAAAGATGTCAAAGAAATCTACAGTCACATGACCTGTGCTACAGATACACAGAATGTCAAATTTGTATTTGATGCAGTTACAGATATTATTATCAAAGAAAACCTCAAGGACTGTGGACTCTTCTAATCCTTCCCATTTCTCAGGGATAGTCTACAAACAAGGCTGGAATCTGAGTAACTTCAAGCAGACAATTATAGTCAGGGTACCATGACACAAGGAATGAATTCTCCTTTGGAGATGGAATATGCATGATTGCAATTGTGTCTCATACCTTCTTGTTTAAAGTGGGATAGCTAGTGCGATTTACAGAGCTCAATGCCAAGAGTCAGAAGACCCAGTCACTTAAAACAAAATGTAATACTTAATACAAAATGTAAATACTTCATTTCTTCGAGTCTTGAGTCCCTCAACTATAAAATGAAGATAATTTCCCTACCTACTTCACAGGGTTATTCTGAGGAGTACATAAAGGTTATGGTTAAGAGTCTCATAGAAATAAATCTTGTATAAATGCTGCCATTTGTTAAATTCAGCTCCTGGTTTTTAGAACACATTATCCTAACTATACCAAGCAAAACAGCAAACTTCCCTACAGTCTGCAAAAAACTACCCTAAACAAAACCTCAATAAACATACCACTCCTATTATTAACAGATGTCTATGCGCCTTAGTTCAGAAATCTGGATGACTCGATAGGAGATTCTAAGGCACACATCCAAAACTGATTGTTTTTTAGACAAGGTCTTGCTTTGTGCCCAGGGTGGAATGCAGTAGTCTCATCACAGATCACTGCAACCTCAAACCCCTGGACTCAAGCAATCCTCCTGCCTGAGACTCCTCAGTAGTTGGGACTACAGGTATGCACCACCATGCTGGCCTGTTCTATTTTTTTTTGTTTGTTTTTTTTTTAAAGAGATGGGAGTCTCACTCTTGCTCAGCCTGGTCTCAAACTCCTGAGCTCAAGCAATCTCCCTGCTTCGGCTGCCCACAGTGCTAGCATTACAGGCATGAACCACTACACTTGGCCCTTTCTATTCTTTGAAAATACAGAGTCCATAGCTTGGCGCCTGTGGCTCAAGCAGCTAAAGCACCAGCCACATACACCTGAGCTGGCAGGTTCAAATCCAACCCGAGCCCACCAAATGATGACGGCTGCAACCAAAAAAATAGCTGGGCATTGTGGTAGGTGCCTGTAGTCCCAGCTACTTGGGAGGTGGAGGCAGGAAAACTGCTTGAGCCCACGTGTTGGGGGTTGCTGTGAACTGTGATGCCACGGCACTCTACCCAGGGCGACAGCCTGAGGTTCTGTCACAAACAGAAAAGAAAAGAAAATATGGGGTCTTGCTCTTCATCAGACTGGTCTGAACTTCTGGCCTCTCACCTTCCTAAAGTGTTAGGATTACAGGCGTGAGCCACCACTACCAGCCTGATCATCTTCATAGAGCACAGATTATTCCTCTATCCCCCCAGCTGTCAAACTGAGCTTCCTCTTTTTCTACAAATAACTGTTTCTCAGCTATACAAAATACTTTCTAAATAAACTAAGGAGACATCATCATACTCTCATTTAGAGTATTGAAGAATTTATTGCCGCCACTTCTCTATCACAGAATTTAGAACAATTCTAAAATTCTCATCTCAACTGTTGCATTTTTCAGGAGAACAAAAGACAAATGAGCTTGTTTTAGGCACTGAAAATCTCTGCAGCTGTGTCCCTGCAGTGCTCGCTGAAAACATCTCTCCAAACAGACCAACAAGCAAATTATTCCTTTGAACTCCTTTGAGGGGAAATGAAGCTTGAATTTATCTTGACAGAAGGTGGCAAAGTCAAATATACTGTAGATGTAGCATTTATAACTACTGGCGAGGAAAGCTCTTGGCATCCAGGATTTAGTATATGAAAGAAAATGTCAATTAAAATGAAAATCTGCTCCTTGCCAGAAACATCCATTCACACTTAGGTTGCTACTAGCAATATTAATACTGGAGAGCCATATGAGCTTTAAATTAACACTGAAGAATAAGTTTGTTGCTCTATCAAAATTAGATTCATTTAACAGTCTTTCTGGGTCTCTAAATAAAGAAACCAAGTTAGGAAGAGAATTACCAGAGAAACTGCTCTGGCTACTGCCAATTAAAAACACTTAAGCCAAAGAAAAATCCTAGGCAAGACTTCCCACATTCAAGAGCTGTTCAAGAAGTATTCTGAAAGGCGTGCTCCAACTATCACAAACCTGTTGGCTTTAACCCAACATACAGGGATTCCAAGTCTATTCTGTGTCATGGATCCCTCTGGCAATCTGATGAAACCTATGGACCTCTTCTCAAAGTATTTTAAAATGCATACAATAAAATTTAAAGAATTACACAGAAAACCAGCATACTGAATATAGTTCTATTCCTAAACTCTCTGTAACTCTTAAACTCCAGGTTAAGAACTGTCATTACAGATAGGATCTTTTCTATTCAGTCCCCAAGCATAATTTATCCCATTTATTCTAACTCCCCATAGGACAGTCACACATACCCTCAAATAGGAACAGATTGCTACCTCTATTATTACCTCTTCCTTGGTCTTTGGATCTAGGTGGAAACTGGTTAGGGGCCAAACTATCAAAGTGTGACACAGGTTCCTTGGTTATTAATGGTCACACAGCAGCTGCCCTATGGTACTAGTATAAAGGCAGAGCCTGAGGGACTTCTGGCAGAACAATTACAAATCTCTATTAGAATAAAAAGCGGTTGTATTCTACTCCTCTTCATTTTTTCGGGTAGACATCTCAAATTTTAATGGGTTTATAAACAAATTCACACAAGCCACCTTGTATGAACATTTTGTAAAAAGTTCATCTTGGAGGATGGAAATACCACTTAAAACAACATGTTCTACAGCTGTTTATTAACTTAGGTTATTTTTATCTCATGGATATTTTGATTGTGTTCGTGAAAAGTTCTCTGCATAAAATGGCTGTTAAGAAAGATTAAAACCAAAATTAATACTCTGCATTCTCTCCTTTCGCTTCATTTTAAATTCACATTGCACTGCTGAATCTTACGTACCTTTATAAACCATCAGAAATCATTTTTTGTAACAAGGTCAGACACAAACATTCAATCCTATTTTCTAGCACTACAACCTTAATTCTTAGAATGCTGAAGTTAGGAGGGACTAAAATATTCTAAAAATATTCCAGGCCTATCATTACCAATTTATAAATAGGAAAGCGAGGCCCAGGGAGGTAGAGTGTCTTCATCAAGATCATACTGCTAGAAAGCTGCACAATTAGACTCCAAGAGAGGTCTTCTAAGGCCAAAACCAGAGACTGACATTATGCTGCCAACAGCCCACTGTACACTATACAGTCAAAGTCAATTTCCCATTCTTTTAAGCTCCTCCTATTCTCAAATTCTTGTTTATTTTTTAGTTAAAACCACCTCAAACTACAACAGAGATCTCAAAATAGAATGTAATAATCACATGCAATCACAAAAATATAAATAACTAAGTTTGCTTGTTGTTGGAAATATAATCTCCTGGTTGTATCCTTAAGAGGGCATAGCACAGCATGATTAGAGAGATACTTACAACAATAAACCAAATGGAAATTAGGTTACATTTCACATATCTGGTAATAGCTTTTCTTTTCTTTTCTTTTTTTTTTTTACAAAAATACAGTAGAATTGACACAAAAGGACGAATACCATATGATCCCACCTATATGAGGTACCTAAAGAGTCAAATTCATAGAGACGGACAGTAGAATGATGGTTACCAGGGGCTGGGGGAAGGAGAAGAATGGGGTGTTGATGTTTAATGGGTATAGTTTTAGTTCACAAAGACGAAAAAAAAAAGTTCTGGATATAGATGGTGATGATGATTATGCAACAATGTGAATGTATTTACTGCAACTGAGTTGGCATCTTAATTATTTAAAATAATTTTATTAAAAATAATTAAGATAGCAAATTTCATCAAGTTTTAAAATGGAAAAATATATACTATAATTGGAAATTTGCTTTTATATTTTTTGTGGATAAAGGAAAGATAAAAGCAGCACACAAATTCAGTACTAAAAGCTATATAAAAGACACATTAACTTGTAACAGTTCCTACTCTGATAATAAAACTCACATGTACCCTAGAAAGTCCAAATCAGAGTATTTCTTCCCATCCCCATTGTGAGACATACACATTGAAAACCCACTCAATACTTGGAGATGTACCGTAGATCAAAGTGTGCCGGCCATGCTGGGTGGAGAAGGTGGTGAAGGGTGAAGAACTCTTACCTCCCACTGCCCTCTCTACCCGGCACAGCCCCCGGAGCACAGATTCCAGCAAGACTTCAGTGTCCGGCCAGGGACTGCAAGTGAGACAGAGCCTCTGGTGGTCCTGCTAGGTAAAAGCGTGAAGATGTTTCCGTGAGGACAGACAGACACACTGGAGACTGAAGTAAAAAACTTTTCTGCTTTTTGACCATGAAAAAGCAAGCACTAGTATGAATAGAAAACAGAGAACTGGATTTAAATGAAAAAGACCTTTTCACCCTGCTTTAAAAACTCTAATTTATAATCCAACTTCATTTCAGGTATTCAAAATGAATGAGGGCTAAGTGATGCTGTGAAAAGATTGCCAACTACCATGAATACATATGTTGGTGTTGCCTTAAAATATTACTATTTCTTTCAGTGCACTATAATCCTGAGTATCACAAAGAACATTTATAGAGCAGTTTCAAGTACGTTATTGCTAAATGATGAGAACAATAGAGTATCACAGCTGGAAGGAATAATTTAGTCTAATTCATCTTTAGATAACTGATGAGGGATATAAGACTGAGAGTGACCTACACAAGATTTCATAGCTAGTTGGACACAGAAAAGACCAGAACCCAGTACTATAATACAAAGTATTCAACCTCGTAAGATTCTGAGGGGTGTCAGGATCTTTATCCTATGTGAGCAAGCATAAACAGAACAGTAATTTCTTTAGTTGTGTCTACTGGGAATCTATTAATTATAATTTAAGCCTTTTAGTAAAAATGTCTGGATAACCCAAGGACTATTCTGGGATTGGGGGGGGGGGGGGCGGGCGGCAGAAGGTAGGAGGAGAAAGATAGGTTATACAAAACTTAATATTCCAGCTGTCAGAGATCTTACAGCTTACTGAAAGCTAATACATTGAGACAGTACATCTCTGCAGTGTACTAATATTTATTCATATTTGATTATTTCTGCTACCTGTGATTAACCACTGGATATCAGGAAAACATCAGCACTGGGCATATGGACTTTTCCATTTGACCCAATCATTCCCTTTATTTACTCCTTCCCAAACCATTCCAAAAAGACTTCCATTCCAGACGTTATACATATATACAGTCACCTCTGCCACAGGATGTTCTTTTATCTTGGACGGTTACAGCTTTTAGTTTTCACTGCGTAAATAAATGCAGTGAAATAAACAAAATAAAAACAAACACTTGGATACCGAAGTTTCTTTGTCTCAATTTTATATAAAAACTAAATACTCTATCTAAAATGTAGGAATGTTCTTTGACCAAGCAGCTCTCACTAATTTTTGGTGGAAGTCACTTTAACTAAGCCATATACAACAGGGACTTCTTACTTATTGGCAAATGAAAAATAACTCATCATTCATTCGTGATTTTGAGGTCAGATATGTGTTAAAATTGTTTTTTTAATTTTTCCCAAATATAAAACTTCAAAATCAGAAATGCTCCAAAAATCTGCAACTTTCTGAGCGCCAACATGATGCTCAAAGGTAATAGTCACTGGAGCATTTTGGATATCAGATTTTCAAATTTGGGATGCTCAATCAGTAACTACATAAAGTGTAAATATTCCAAAATCTGAAATTTTCAGTCCCAAATGTTTCAGTTAAGGGATTTTCAACCTGTATTAGGTCCTATTCAGTTGTTCCCAAATGTTGAGCCAGACTGGCTGAGGAAGTTATTTAAAATATATCTATTTTAAGGACCTGTATTAGACATTTTAATTTACTAGGGTATAGCCAGAGAATCTGTATAGATTTATCATGCACCTCAGGCATCTACTACTGTATAAAATTCCTTATTACATCTTATTCCTGAGAAGACTTGAGTTAGGCTAGGCCTAGGCTTAACAAGAGTATCAGAAAAAACAAAAACCAACAAACATACCCTGCCTTGACTTGTTCTAAAGTACGTTGTCCTCAGAAGAAGTAACTCATAAAAGAGGTGGATTTTAAAAGCTAAACAAAGATAAAGAAACAAAGACCTTGACCATCCTGCTGTTCAGGCACCAGTGCTTCACAAAACCTCTCATTTACTACCTCATAGGTGACAGTAAAATCAACTTTCAACTTTAGGCCTCTAAACCAGTGGCTGGTTCTCAACCCGTGGGTCGCAACCCACAGGAACTGTATTAAAGGGCAGTAGCATTAGGAAGATTGAGAACCACTGCTCTAGACAGCTTTTGTTTTTTTTTTGCTCTTGGGGTTGATGGCAGCAACTTAACAAATATGATGGTCATAAAGCTATGTGGAGAGCTGTGATTGGTCCAGGTCAGGATCTCTGATTTGCACTATGCAGCCTAAAGCAGAACACAGTAATTACCCAGCAGTACTGGCAAACTAAGATAACTGTTCTTCATGTCAGCATTGCACATTAAAAGGAAAAGACTCCACAAGTACCAAGACTGTGCTGTTTCAGGTTTGTACAAAGGAATAGAGGACTAATTTTTTAGAACATTTAAAAGGAAAAAAAATTAGTCAATGGCAGGTTTTTAATTGGAATCCAAGATAGACTTTACCTTGTCTGCACTTTTAATACAGCAAGAAGTTGGTCAACAGGTAACTCCAGAATTGTATCACACATGCTAAGCAAATGAATAAATACAGAAGGTGCCAAAAAGTATATATACATTTTAAGAAGGAAAAACTATTAAAATTGTAATACTCGAGTCATGTTTGCCTTCTACTTCTCACACATGACTTGTATTTATCTTTTGTTATCTGTATATACTGAGTATTTAACAATCTTAATATAGTTTTTTCCTTTCTTAAAATGTGGACACTTTTTTGGCACCCTCTGTATACAGAGTAACCAGTTAGCCCAAGCAAACAATGTCCAAAGTTACAGCAACAAATCAGAGAACAGGGGCCAGGATATAAGAATATAGCTTAAGTGAATGAATTAAGAAAAACCAGCAGTTCTTCTTAAATAGTTTAAAATGTACATATATAACACAAATATATATGAGAATTAAAAAACAAGGCAAAAAAGTTTTTTAATAATCTGGTCCATCTATTTTAAGACTGTAGCACCTTGTGAAAAATGATCCACCAGTGAAAATAATAAATTGAAACACTGAGCTAGAGATTTAGAATTCAAATAATCCAGGATGTAAATATCACCTCAAGACCCACCTACAAATAATTGTAAAGGTTTTTGGAATTTCACACTGGGCAGTGAAATCTCCTGCAAGTCTGGTTTCATAAGGTGAGGGAAGACTATTCATTCAGGAGAATAATTCTTCTTTACACAGGGACTAATAAATGGCAATTCTATTGTCCCAAATTTTAATCGGGAAAAGATGTGCCTGTCAACAAATTAAAGATACTGTTGCAATTTTTCCTACCAGGGTCTAGTCTATATTCATTAAACTTTAATTTTCTTAGATATGCTGACTTCTTAGATGGACCAAAGCCTAGTTACTTGAATTCTGAAACACCACAGATCTCCAGTATTCTCCAGGGAAGACACACAGGCCAACCTTTAGCTTCTCTGATTACAAATATCAATCTTTTTCAGGCTAGCAGAGCTGACATTTCATTCCACATTTTGGCTCTATTGTAAGAAAAGATCTTTTATTTGAAATACAAATTAGTGATTTACAAGCCTAGGTGATAAGCAGAATCACTTCTTAAAAATTATAGATTGCTAGCCCACCCACCCAAGTCAATCTCTGAGATAGGGCCAAGTGATTTTTACCTAAATTATATTTGAAAACCAATGATTTTAACGGCCTCCCTGAGTCCTCAAGGAATGTGCGTTTAGATAAGTTATTTGGGGTGGTAGGTGAAGGGTGATCTTCATGAAAACCGAGTACAAATGTAAATGATATACAGGCAGAAAAGCAGGGAATTACTACTTATCAGTAACAGAAAGGCTAAAAAAAAAAAAAAAAAGGACATATTCAAATGAAAATACAAAATTCATTCAGAGTAACATTAACTTTTTTGATTATTTGTTATTTTAGATAATCAACACCATTCCTTTAGCCCAGAGTATAAAAAGACTACAGTTGAAAACAATATTCCACCACTTCTCATTTCCAAATGATCCTATATTACAGAAAACAGTAAGGAAGCGATATACTCAAAGTGAATATCTATCTATATTCTGGATATTAAGTCAATCACCAACTGAAGAGGATAATTATTTTCTTTCAGATCAAATTTCTCACCCCCAAAGAAAATTCTGCTAGATAATAATTATGCCACCTGCATAATTACATGTACGACTTTCCAAAAAGAATAAGAAAAAGAAAAAAAACTACTAACAAAGGCACTAAACTGATGTGGCTTGCTTTTTTTGATAACCACCAACCTTTTTTTTTTTTTTTCCCTTTGACCAGCAAAAGGTCACATCAAAAGATGAAACAAAATCCAGTCCAAAAAGACTGGATCCAAAAGGCACTGCTCAAACTACTGATGTGAAATGCTCAATACGCACTCTCCTCAGTTGTCTTTCTCCAATAGATTATTTAATATTTAATGACATTTGCTATATATTATAAAAAAGACCTGTAGACTAAAGTGAATATAGCTTTCCACACAAGAAAACGTAAATCTGGACAATGGATTATGACTGCATGCACAAATCTGACACAAAACCCAAAATTCAACAATACTAATTACGACACCAAAGGACTAGACCTTTAGGAGATCCTTCTACCTAAACCCAAAGGCCAAAGCACATGGCAAAAAGAAACAGAAGACAGTATTTCCAGAAAAGACTAGTTACAAACGGGAGGAAACCTGGACTCTTTACTCACCATTTTAATACTGCTACCAACCATAACAGATTAAAATCTGTACATGTGACAAAGTGGAAAAAAGTCCCAAGATCCAACAGTTTCAGCAAAAGAACATACTGACTAAAGATTACAGTTAACATTGCTATAGCAAAAACAATGGCAAACAGGGATTTGGCACCACATTTACAAAGTAAAAGCATGCACTGTTAATACACTTTAGATGTTTCCCAATGGAAAAGGCCATGAAGATGGGAAACAAGGTGGACCTTGTACAAATTCCCTATTGTCTGAGACAAAAAAAGAATCATTTAGTAGATATGTAGCAGCAAAGGCACTGGTTCTGTTTGGAATTTAGCAATCCGTATTTCTGATTGGCAGCTGCCCTGGATGTGTCTGTATCCAAGAAGCTGACTTGATCACATCAGCATGTATCTAGTAATTTGGTAATCAGCATAAATGAGGTTAACCTTCAACAACAAGCTTAAAAAAAAAGAGAGAGCTAAGATCTTATTGCAGAACTCACCAATGTAATTACCTTTTAGAAACCTTAATGGTACTTTGAACAGGACAGTAACATAAATTTCATCCAAAAGTTGTATTTTTAAGTGTAATCCCAACAACTGGATTTTAAGAATCATAAGTAATTACAGCAACATATTCTGAACCAAGAGTTAAAAAACAAAGAGTTCCTACTAAGAGGACTATTTTCAAGATGATCTGGTCACATCATATGCATAGTTAAGATCGTATTTTAATAAAGATTGTTTTGCAAAGAAATGATACTTAGTAAAGTTATTCTCTTGATGAAAAAAAATTTTTAAATGACCACTGCTGGTTTGTTAAGAAGGGGGGGAAAAGTAAGCTACATATTAAAGTTCTGGAATGCAGCATCTCAACTTCATATCTGCCCTAAGCATTTGAGATTATGAAATCCAAATGATGTCTTGAGATCAAATCACACTTTATAGATGTTCCAATTCCAATGTCTGACTTTAGCATCTTGTGTCAATTAAAAGTTGCCTAATACAGAGGATTGTGCTAAAGACTGCTAAGATTCTGCGTGCTGCTGCCATTCCCTGGTCCCGTTCATGCTTTCAGCCGCCCCATTAAGACAGCAAAAGATGTCTGGTTTCAACACTCCACACTGCAGTAACTAGAAAAGAAGAACATAATTAATTAGAAAACATTTGCAAAGCTAAGAGACATCACTATAACACTACAACTAAATTGTCTGAACCTCTACCTTTCATTCACATCCACACTCTTCAATAAAGTCCACATTCCTTTAAGTTGTTTTTAATGATGACATCTGTAACAGCATCAAAAACAAACTGCACATTCTTGGTGTCTGTGGCACAAGTGAAGTGAGTGTAGATCTCCTTGGTGTCTTTTCTTCTGTTCAGATCTTCAAACTGGCATTGGATATAAGCAGCTGCTTCTTCATATGTATTGGAACCTAAAGAGACACCCGATATTCTTGGTTTCAAATTATAATGGCTGCTTAAAATCAAACAGCCATTACCATTTGCTTACAAAGAGAGGGAATATGACCCAATTAAATATGGACAGAATTCTGTGTTTCTATAATTCAACTGCTTACAAGAGCAGATTCTCATTGTAACTAAAATAAAATCATCATATACAAAATTGAGGGGAAAGCAAAACTAAATTTTTCCTTCCCCTTTCCTTTAGATTTTTCAGCTAAAAAAATCTGGCAAGTATAAAAGCAAATTAGGGAAGTAGGAGGGTGCATTTCTAGAGAACATGATTATTTAAAAGGTTAGGGAGAGGCTGTGCTCCTTGGAATGATCTTGAAATAATTCAAAAGCATGTTCTTTTCAAAATTATCCCAGTTTTAAGCGGGGTTAGCCCCAGAGCTTTAAGAATTTAAATTTTTAAGCAAAAGGAATAAACTCTAAAAGGGTGAATTTTATGGTTTGTGAATAAATATCTCAATGAAGCTGTTATTTTTATTTTAAAAAGGGGTGTGTATGTGGCAGGAGCCAAAAGAAAGGCTGTCTTCCACAACACTTGTAATTAACACTATTAACCATCTGCTTTTCCCACCATCTTGTCTCTGGAGCCTTTGGAGCAGTGTCAGGGGCTGGCTGCAACAATACAAACAGTTGTTCCAATAAACAAGAGGCTATTTTCAGTGACATTAATCATGACCCCCCCCCCCCGCCCAGATCAACAACGAGGTAAATGAAGACTAGACAACAAAGAGCGTAAGAAAGGAAGATGTATTAATTAACCAAAATGTAATTATTCAAAGAACTGAAGGAGGGCAGCTTTATACATGTCTGAAGTAGGTTTCTTGAAATCTGTAGCACAACCTCTCTCTGTAAATGAAAGGGGTCAGATGAGTGAAAAGCAGATTTCACCAGGAGAAACAGATACTAATACTGGGGAAATCAGGACTGTGTGAATCCTTAAGTAGAATGAAGTCACTAGAGCAGTGGTTCTCAACCTTCCTAATGCTGCAATCTTTACAATACAGTTCCTCATGCTGTGGTGACCCCCAACCATAAAATTATTTTAGTTGCTATTTCATAACTGTAATTTTGCTACTGTTATGAATTGTAATGTAAGTATCTGATATGTAGGATGCATTTTGGTGACCCCTGTGAAAGGGTTGTTCAACCCCAAAGGGGTTGTGACCCACAGGTTGAGAACCACTGTACTAGAGAACAGGCTTGGAAGTGCGTGACAAAAACAAAAAATAAATATGATATTGAAGACTTTTTGCTTTGTGTGAAGACTTCCAGCTGGGCCTTCAACATTAATGTCAATCCTTTTAAGTTATCTTATATAAGATTTCTCTCTCATTCCTAAAATCTGACTACTTTCTTTAAACTCACTCAATTCTTACCTCCCCCCATTCCTTACTCTGAACAGAACACAACATTTCTAACTTTCCTGAGAAAATGGAAGTGATGAGGATTAAACTACACCTCAACTTTTCAGTCCACTTCTTCACTTAAAAAGTTAACTATCTATGCTTATGTGTACCTCTGCTCTTAAGAGGCGTCTTCCTTCCTGTTCAAAAATCAATTGCTCTAGCTAGATTTTTTTTTTTTAATCGAGGGAAATTCCCATAACATACATTTAACTATTTTAAAGTGTACAATTCAGTGTATTCACAATATTATGCAATCACCACCACTCTCTAGTTTTGTTTTTTTTTTTGAGACAGAGCCTCAAGCTGTCGCCCTGGGTACAGTGCCATGGCTTCACAGCTCACAGCAACCTCCAACCTCTCGGGCTTAAGCGATTCTCCTGCCTCAGCTTCCCAAGTAGCTGGGACTACAGGCGCCTGCCACAACGCCTGGCTATTTTTTGGTTGCAGCCATCATTGTTGTTTGGCGGACCTGGGCTGGATTCGAACCCACCAGCTCAGGTATATGTGGCTGGCACCTTAGCCACTTGAGCCACAGGCGCCAAGCCACCACCCTCTAGTTTTAAAACTTGTTCACCGCCCCAGGAATACACTCATTCCTATTAAGTAATCACTCCAGCGTTCTCTCCGCTCCCTGCATCCTCTGGTAACCACCAATATGCTTTCTTTCTCTATGGATTTGCCTATTTTGGACCTATCACATAAAAGGAATCACCCAGTGTGTAACCTTTTACCGGTATGTTTGACTTCTTCCACTTAGCGTAATGTTTTCAAGGTTCATCCAAGTTGTAGCATCATCTATTTTTCCTTTATTTGAGTAAATAATCTTCATTGTATATATATATATACACCACAATTTGTTTATCTATCTGTCCTACCTAGACTCTTAGTTCCTTTTTTGTCCCACCTGTTTATAAATCTTGCTCCATCAATTACCACTTATTACAACTTCTCTTTTGCTTTAGTCCATTACCTTTTACCCCTAAACCTAAGAACATTCTCAAATGTCTCCTTCCCCTTTAATCCATATTATTCAAGAGCTGTCTATATTTTTCTCCATTTCTTCACTTCCCACTTAGTACCTCACTGTACCCAGCTCTACTCTCACCATTCCACTGATGTTGCTCTTGAAAAAGGCCATTTTTCAGTGTGCATCTTACTTTGTCTGTACATGACATTATTGACTAAAAGTTAACTCACTTTTAAAGCTCTCCTTTTAATTTTTATGACATACTTTGGCTGTCCTGGGTCTTCCTTCTGTAGGTTTTACAAACCTTTCTTCCTCTCCTGCCAATGGAGGCTCGTACTCTCATTCTATCCATGGTTCTTTTCTCTCTTCATTCTACAATAGCATCTCCCTAGGTCATTTCATTCATTTCCATGTTTTAATTACTGACGATCTCAAATCAATACATCAAACCCCAACCTCTCCTCAAGCTTCTCAAGCTCCACAGCCATAAATATAACTGTTTATTAAATAACATCTAGATGTTCCACAGGTATTTCAAAATCAACATTCGTAAATATGAATTCAGATCACAGCACCAGGATCTAAGAGAGAAATCTAGGAGTACTTTTGACTCTTCCCACTTCCTTACCTAATTATAGAAAGCATTTACAGCATCAGAGGAACAATAGTTCCTCTTGCTGGGAAATACCTGGCTCTGGATCTATGTTTCTTTCTTTCTTTTGGAGATAGAGTCTCAAGCTGTTGCCCTGGGTAGAGGGCTCACAGCAACCTCAAACTCTTGGGCTTAAAGAATTCTCTTGCCTCAGCCTCCCAAGTAGCTGGGACTACAGGCGCCCACCACAATGCTCAGCTATTTTTTGGTCATAGTTGTCATTGTTGTTTGGCAGGCTGGGGCTGGATTCGAACCTGCCAGTGCCAGTGTATGTGGCTGATGCCCTAGTCACTGAGCTACAGGCGCCAAGCCTGGCCTATAGATTTTTACCTCACTTTAAACCATGGCCAGAATCTTTTTCCTAGGCATTCGAATCTGGGGCCAAGCAATTTCAGTATAATCTTGTTTATTTTAATGGAGGAGACATAGAAACTGTGATGAAGCCATCTTTTATCACATAAACTGAATAGCAAAGAAGGTTGGTAAGAAAAGAAAAGAAGAATGAAAAAGATACATAGAGAGGAGAGGAAAGAGTTGAGAAGAAAAGGTGCTTCCAGGGTACCTGGCAGCTACTTCCTAGTTCTGATTCAATTCTGAGACCTGTCTGCATTCTTGCCTTTGGCTTCTATCCCTTCAATCCTCACTAGAAGATTTTATTTATATCCTAAGAGAGTTATTACTACTCCAACCCCCCTACTATCTATCTTTATTATGTATTGCATAATCTTTCTAAATCACAGTTTCTATTATACTATGTACCCCAATTAAAATCCTTCCATTTTTCATCACTGTCTCAGCACAATATGGCCCTTGATGGATTGATCACTGACCATCTCTGCAGCCACTCCCTTCCCTACCACTTTAAACTTCAAGAACACTTCAAGTTTCAGAAAGTTGTTTTTCTACCTTCATATTTTCATAAATGTAATTCTCCTTTTCTAAAATGCTTTATTCCTTCATTTGCCTGATGATTTCTAATTCATCCTTAGTAGCTCACTCAAGTGTCATTTCCTCCAGAAAAACTATACCAATCCCATCAAAAGTAATCACTTCTGTTCTGCTTCTACTGATGCACATTTTATACTACAATAAATTTATTCATGTGTGTCTCTCTACCTTTGCAACTAAATGTCAGTTTCTTGAGCACAATGACTGCATCTTATCCTTGTATTTTCTTGAATATATACCAATTTTAATTTTTATCCTTCTTTACTTTCCTCGAAAAATGTAGAAATTAAAAATAAACAGAGAAAACTTGAGTATATTTGAAATACCACTTCAGACTTAAAAGATCTTAATCACATACTTAATGCTGATACCAGTGAATACTTTCCATGAATCATTCAAAACAAAAGGCAGTTGTATGAATGTCACCAAAGTGTTGATGTAAGTGATATGTGTATGTATGTGCACCTCCAATACAATCTTTCAAGAATCCTTACCTGTGTATTCTGGGTAACAGATAGTGAGAGGACTCCTCTTTATTTTTTCCTCAAAAAGGTCTTTCTTGTTAAGGAAAAGAATGATTGAAGTGTCTGTAAACCATTTGTTATTACAAATGCTGTCAAACAGTTTCATGCTTTCATGCATACGGTTCTAAAAAGGAAACAAAGAATGAAAGGTCATTAGTAAACTGCAAAAGTTAATTAATGTAATGAAAAAACAGACCAACAAGTTTTAAAGCACTGAACAGCATTCATGGAAATATGTCAGACACAATAACTAATAACATGCAAGTCAAGTCAGTTCTCCTTTTCATTCTTGGGAGTGAGGAGGAGGGAAGAAGGGCAGGCTGACAAAAACACGTACTCAGTGTAGCTATCATGTCTCTCTAACAATAACAGGGCATAGATCAGTATTTTGAAAATCTAATCTCACTAACAAGGAGGAAAACTGAAGATATTAAGTTTGGTTCAATGAACAAACGGATGCGCAGTCTTCCTAAGAGTTATTTTCCATTTCCTGTCTTCATGGGACAGGCTTTTTACCAGAAGCTCTAACGTACCATTTCCTCATCCTCAGCCAGAACAAGGTCATAATCACTGAGGGCCACACAGAAGATAATTGCTGTCACTCCCTCAAAACAGTGAATCCACTTTTTTCGTTCTGATCTTTGGCCACCTACATCAAACATCCTGAGTAAGGGAAAGAAAGCACAAATTCAGCAGGTCACACATACACCTCTCCCTGAACTGAAATGATTAGGAAACTTCTCACTATTGCATATTTAAAACCTCACTTACAATAGAAAAGACAAAGAAGGGGCATAAAATGTAGTCAAAATAATTATCTGCAGCTAAAAGTAAACAAGAAAAACGCAAGAAAATAAAATTTAGCAATAATGTAAGTTCTCGTTTTAGTTAGAATTGAGCCTTCTCCCTTTAAGCTTTCATCAGATGTGCCAAGCAGAATCAGCACTGAAATGGATTAAAGGAAGGAGGGGAGGAAAGACGGGAAAAAATAAAGAGCTAAAGACATATAGCTAAATTTATTGAGTGTTTACCATGGTGCTAGACACTATGCTAAAAATCTTAAAACATTAACTCATTTGGCCCCTGTAACATTCCTATAAGTACTACTATTATTATCCTCATTATACAGATGAAGAAACTGAGGCACACTCGATATTAAATTACTAACCAATGGGGACTGGGGATCTGAACCCAGGTATTCTAACTCCAGCACCCAGGCTTTTATCCATGACACTATCCCCAACTTCTGTTCTGCTTCCATAATTTCTTCCTTACTGATTTGAAAGTTTGGTTAAGAAAAAAATATTTTCAAGATTAATTGTGGAAAAAAATTGTACTTTACAGTAGGATTCTAAGAAGCCAATATCTTGAGGAAAAGAAAGCAACCCCCTTAATCAATATTTCTAAACTCCCAGTCCTACTTTAACCTAACTAATAATAACAAAGCCTCAACTGTTCATATACTTTTATGTTCCACTTCATATTAGTTTTAGCCCACTATTCTCTTCTGGGGGCTAACTTGATATCCTGGAGTCAATTGCTGAACTTCTGTCAACAGTGTCCACATCCACTTCCAAAAGTAAAAAGAATACCAGCACTGTTTTGTCTTTTAGCTGATACTCTGTGATGAGGTATGCATGCAAATGGTCAGATATACTCTTAAGATCTATTTGTTGATACGATTAAAATTTATAAAGGTTAAATTCTCCCAAGCTGGTTTAATGCATCAGATCTCTAGTAAGAAATAAGATAGTTGTTGATTTCTCAGTGTATGTTTGAAAGGGAACATACATCATATCTCTTCATGACCCAACTCTTCCTTTGGGTTGACCTTGGACAGTTCTTTCCAACTTTTGGTCATTACATCTGAAATGATGCAATCACAAATTTCTTTAATATGGGGTCATATTTCAGGTTTTAGGAAGGATAATCATATATTTTACCATGGAAGTCTCCAGGGGAGCCAAATCAGTACACCAATAGTTTTACTATAAAACCAGTAGAAAATTGTCAAGTTTCAAGGCAAGCTTTTAGCACATATTAACATTAACAATATCATTCACTAACAGATCAACATTTTATAAACATTACCTCATTAACTGAGAGGCAAGTAAGCAATTACACAATGCCTTGCATATGGTAGATGCTCAATAAATGTTTGAATAAATGGATAGTGGTTTTGCCTAGAGAGAAGAGGAAAAGGAAGAAGTGATAGTACTTTATAACAAGATATCTACATGCCAACAATAAAGGGGGTGTGGCACCTTAATTACATCTAGCTATTGATGCCGGCATAAAAAGACAGCGGGAGTTGGGATTTACCTAACTAAAGGTCAACCTGTGATAACATCAACAAGAAAGTCTCCTACCCTAAAGAAATAATGGTCCCAACTTTTAACCATAAATGGGTTATGAATCTTACAGCACACACAGAGACATCTCATTATTATGGTTTCACAAGTAGTATTTGCTGCTCTTCTTAGATTCATTAGTACTAAAGGTAAACCGTTTGTCTACTCCAAAAACATTCAGCTGGGCCAGGCCTGGTGGCTCATGCCTGTAATCCTAGCACTCTGGGAGGCCGAGGTGGGTGGACTGCCTGAGCTCACAGGTTCAAGAACCAGCCTGAGCCAGAGCGAGACCTCGTCTCTAAAAATAGCCAGGCATTGTGGTGGGCACCTGTAGTCCCAACTACTTGGGAGGCTGAGGCAAGAGAATCACTTACACCCATGAGTTTGAGGTAGCTATAAAGCTATGATGCCACAGCACTCTACCAAGGGTAACAAAGTGAGACTCTGTCTCAAAAAAATAAAAAAATAAAAACATTCAGCAGATCTGCTATTTACTGGATATTTAAAACCAGGTTTTAATCTGGTTTGTGTATTTAGATTTTAAGACCTCAACTGTTACCTAATAAGATGTAAACTCTGTGTGGATTTCACAATTATTTTCAGAGAAAAAAAAAAAAACCCTGAGAGGATCCAAGGTAGTAGTTATACTTGTATGCGATAAAGATGAATATCACATTTTACGTATAAGCATAATGAAATAACTAAAAATTTTCGTTATATATTTCAGGGGAAAGTTTACTCCTAATCTCAAAGGTCATAAAAGCAGAAAAAAGGAATCAAACAAACCCAATTCTAGTATTTATAAAAGATTATTAACACAGAGACCAGCTAAGGCCTGTTTTAGAATTACTAATGCTAACAAGAAAATTCTTCATATTAGAATACTAGAATTTTCTCTCTCTAAAATAATTATTGTTTATGTCATCATAATGACCCAAAATATTCCCAGTTAATCACATGATTAACTATCCCCATATCTATTTTCCATCCTGCATTGTATTAAGACCTTAGCTGTGCATGACACTATGCAGAAAGTGCACAATCGGTTTAAGAGCCATGACAATACCAGATCCATTTCATTAAACTTAAAAGAAAATTTGAACCAGTAAGAAAGAAATAACATGACCCACATGCCTGTAATCCTAGCACTCTGGGAGGCCAAGGTAGGTGGACTGCCTGAGCTCACGTGTTCAAGATTGCCCTGAGCCAGAGAGAGACCTTGTCTCTTAAAAAAAAAAAATAGCTGGGTGTTGTACCAAGCACCTGTAAGTCCCAGCTACTTGGGAGTTGAGGCAAGAGGATCGCTTAAGCCCAAGAGTTTGAGGTTGTTGTGGGCTATGATGCCACGGCACTCTACCGAGGGCAACAAAGTGAGACTCTGTCTCCAAGAAATATGTATACATAGCATGAAAGAAATGTCTGGGCCCTAATTCACTTAAAATATTCAAACAAGGGCTGATAAATACAGTAAGTTTCTAAACCAAGGAATATTGCCTAGAGAAATTTTATTCTAAGAAAGACTAGCTAGAAGAAAACATTTGTGTTTGGCACATCCAGTAAAAAGGCTAATGACTTACTTGAAGTATAGGTCTTTGAAGGTAAAATGTGTTTCCACAATTCCTGTCGTCTTCACTCTCGTCCGAAGCAC
This sequence comes from Loris lydekkerianus, assembly GCA_963574355.1. Lineage (NCBI taxonomy): Eukaryota > Metazoa > Chordata > Mammalia > Primates > Lorisidae > Loris > Loris lydekkerianus. Next base: position 40,418 of record CAUYPK010017495.1, read on the forward strand.
ATCTTGCTGAGTTGGAATGTAGTTGGTTTGGGATATTCTATCCAAATCATTTAGGTAACTAAATAAAATATACATTTTTTTTTTTTTTTTTTACAACATGTGCATAGTAAGTCAACTAAATTCATTCCTCGTCAAAAGTAGATTCTGAAACTGTCACTAAAGTGGCAGAACAAAATCAGATCTTTAGTACCACAGAAATGAGAAAAAACATGAATCTGGTGTAGGATAATTAAAATAGGCTCTGCTACACTAACAAAAGTGGTTTTAATTCTATGAAATTAAATTGTAAAAGCCAATTAAAAAATTAAAAAACAGGAAATGTTACTCTTATCAAAAAAAAATGCCTGAAATTTAATACTAAGTCAGCTATGCACTAACAGTCCTCAGACACTTAAACATAATAGGTCATTTGCATGTTTAATCACTTAATAAGACATTAGAGAATGTCACTCCAATTCCTAAAATTGAATAGAAAGGAACATTAAAATTCAGAGAACAGTAAGAATGAATGTTTCTTGTTTTCTTTAGGGTAACAAAAAGAGCTATGGATTTTGGGATTTTATACTTTAAGCCAAAAATAAATTTAATTTGTTCAGTGAAATAATTAAAAGACTGCTTTAAAGCTAAATTCTTCCCTGATTCTAGGCCAGAAAACTGAAGAGCTGGTGGCACCAATATAAGTGAATCATTAACGATCTATAAAGCCAAATACCATCATTAGTGTTAAGGAGTCAAATTTAGATCAACTATAATGGAAAAACAAAACCATCTCTGTAAATTACATATGGTTAAAGAATTCGTAACTTATTGAACATAGGAAAAAAAAAAACAGTGACAATCTACCATTGATGACCACTAGCATTATTTAAGTTATCAATATCTGCAACTACAAATTGTTACTGAAAGGCAGGCAAGAACCCTGAAATGAGTGTAGTCGTGTCCCAGCTACTCAGGAGGCTGAGACCAGAGGAGGATCACTTGAGCCCAGTGGTTTGAATCTGGGGCAACATAGTGAAAAAAAAAAAAATCCTGAAATGTTTCTAAAGCCAAGTCTTCATTTAAAGAATAAGCAAGTTTTTCAATACAATCATGTGCCATGTAATGATGTTTTGAACAAAAGAACGCACATACCTACGACATTGGTCCCATAAGATAATAAAGCTGAAAAGTTCTTATCTCCTAAGGATGTCACACCCATTGTAACATTGTAATGCAGGACATTAACTTTTCAATGTTTAGATACACAAATACTTACCGCTGTGTTACAACTGCCTACAACATTCAGTACAGTAACATGCTATGCAGGTTTGTAGCACAGGAGCAATAGCCTAGGTATGTAGTAGGCTATATACTATCTAGCCTTTATGTAAGTACATTCTATGATATTCATTCACACAACAAATACATTTTTTTACAACAGATCTCTGTCATTAAGTGATATATGACTATATCATTTAACTCTTTCTTACAACAATTTAAGCTAGAAGGAGAATGGGAAAAGAAAATAATATTGGAGAAAATATTTTAATGCTTCAAAGTGCCTTCACCTAGCACAGAGAGGGAGAGAGGTAACAAGTGTTCGCCAAGCTCCCAAAAATACACTGGAAAAAAAAAATTCAAATATATTTATAAGGTCTTATAAATAAACACGAGTACAAGAAACAAAGCAGGATCACATATAATAACAGAAGTATTAATTACACATTCTCTAAAACTATGTTACACCAAACGAATTTCCTTGACAAAAAGATACTTCAAATTCATTTTATGACTCAACATTCTCTTTCTATACAAAGTCTATTGTGATCTTGCAGAAGGTTTACAAGCGGTGACTAGTACCAGAGAAATCCATAGCACAATAGCCCAGACACAGATAGTTGGCTACAGAGAAAAGGGATACCACAATTCTAACTTCCCTCTCTAGCTGGCTATCATTACCAAGCCCGTAAACAGTGGGAACTTCCAAATTGTAAGAGATCCAGAACCCAGTTACAGTAGATACCTCTCCTCCTTCACTTGCTTATTATACGTATAAACATACCATGGAGCTAATGTTATGGTGCCAAGTCTCTCGTTTACATTTCAAGGAGAACTTTTTTTCCCCAAATCATACAAATGACCTAGAGCAGCTCTATAACCCTAAACTGAGAATCTTTATAAAGGATCCTATAGACTTCTAAGAGCACCTGTTACTTAAACATTTCCTTAAGAATGGGCACTGAACTTTCTCTAAGGTCACCAAATTATTCTGTTAAGTTTCACAGAGAAAAATTACTTACTATGAGGCAGAGTCATTGAGTTGATATTCCCTGGATCTGCTGAAGCAAGCTTGCACGCCACCATCTCGCCACAACCGTTTAATCACTCCTGCTAGTTCTGGAGTCATGACTCCTTCTTCAGCACTGCCAGCTAAAACAAATAATTGCCGGGCATCGTCCTGAAGAAAGCAGTTAAGGTAGACAGATGATTCTCCATTTCTTTAAAACTTGACAACAGTTTCTTTGAAACACACACACATTGCATGTTATTTTGAAAAAGATGTTAGAAGAGGCCATTTCTGGCAGGCCAGGATGAGAGAATTTATAATTAAGTCTTTCCCACTTCTCACTCTACTATCGTTATAAGTCCAGAACAGAGCTAAGGAATGATTTTACTCCCACACCACACCACACTACCTCACCATCCCCTCTGACTGGCCCACTAATCTCCATAGTGATTGCTCATTATTTTTTGACAGAAAAAAACTGGTCCATGAGATAGGCACATGTAACACATTCCCATTCTGTTAAAGGAAGCTTGCAATAAAAACAGAAATGAAAAGACTAGCATGTAATAAGTAAAGTTTAAACATGTCAAAGGGAGTAAGTAAAACATTAACCAAGTTTAAGAAAAAAGTATTCTCTTCTTTCTCTTCAGCCCAGATAGCTAGTTTAGAAGCCTAGTTGGGGGAATAAATCCCTCAGGGAGAAAATTCAGTGTCTAGATCTCAAAGGAAAAATAATAATGCTTTAAGGTAAGGGAAAGAAGGCAGCAGGAGAAAAAGAAAGTGATAGTAAGAGATTTGATCAAAAACTTCATGAGTCACAGTTTTCTAAGTGGTTATAGTTTTAATTTATTTTTTATTTTTTTTATTTTTGAGACAAGAGTCTGACTCAGTCCCCCTGACACTGAGTGCCATGGAGTCATAGCCCATAGCAACCTTAAATTCTTGGACTCAAGAGATTCTCTTGCCTCAACCTCCCAAGTAGCTGAGACTATAGGCTTCCACCAAAACGCTCAGTTATTTATTTATTTATTTATTTATTTGTTTAGAAACAGGTCTCACTCTTGGTCAGGCTGGTCTCAAACTCCTGAGCTCAGGCTATCCACCCACCTCAGCCTCCCAGAGTGCTAGGATTATAGGCACGAGCCACCATATCCAGCCTCTGGGTATAGTTTTCAAACCTAAAATATATGAAGGCAGACAGGACCAAAAAGGGCTCTGAGAATTTTGATTGTTTTGCTTTATTCTATCTATTCCTACTTGTCACTTTGTTTTATTTTATTGTTTTAAGAGTCCCACTGTGTCCCACAAGGCTGGAGCGCAGTGCAGTGGTACCACCATAGGTCCCTGCAGCCTTGAACTGTTGGGCTCACGTGATTCTCCTATCTCAGCCTTGAAGTAACCAGGTTTACAGCTAAATTCTTACCACCACACCTAGCTGATTTTTCATAGAGTCTTGTTATGTTGCCGAGGCAGGTCTCCTTAAACGTCTGGGTTCAAGTGACCTTCCCGCCTTGGCCTCCCAGAGTGTTAGGGTTAAAGGTGTGCCTACTCAGGACAGTTTAAAAGTAAACACAGGACTCGTGGGATGATCTCCCCACCAAAATCTAATATTTATCTTCCTCAAGATAAACAGAGACACGAAAAAAAGCATATTCTGGGTAAGGAAAAAGTAAAATAAAAGGAGGAACAATAATTGTATATTCAGTATCCACCAGGACAAAATAAACTAACAAGCAAAAGGCATTTCAGACCATAGGTCAAATCACGACCCAAAACTCCTAAGACTCATGCATTACTACCTAGGCAAAACAAAACTATCCATAGTACATTCAAATTAATTTTGTCAAACGCTGGGGTCTTAGTGGTAACAGTCCCTCCTCTAAGGTCCTTTCCTGTATTCTTTCTAGTTATACTCTAGGCTCAACCCTCCCCCATCCAAGTACTAACCACGCCTAAAGCTGTTTAGCTCCTGGGATTAGACGAGATAGGGCGCATTCAGGTTACTATGGCCATAGACTAGGTTCAGCACTAAGAAACTTTATACCCACCTCTCTATTCAAAGATAATTTGGGTTTTTTTTTTTTTGTTTGTTTTTTTTTTTTGGAGACAGAACCTTACTCTATCACCCGGGGGCGAGTGCCATGGCTTCATAGCTCACAGCAACCTCAAACTCCTGGGCTCAAGCAATCCTCTTTCTTTAGCCTCCCAAGTAGCTGAGATGACAAGTGTGTGACACGACATCCGGATAGTTTTTCTACTTTTAGTAGAGATAGGGTCTCAGTCTTGCTCAGGCTGGTCTTGAACAAATACCTAAGCTCAAGCAATCTACCTGCTTGGGCCTCCCAGAGTATTAGGATTACAGGTGTGAGCCACTGTGCCCAGCCTAAAGATAAAAATTTTAAACCAAAGAATGAATGAGAAAAGCTAAAAACACAAATTAACCAACACACTCAAAAGTAAGCATGTCCTATACATAAGTTATAGCGCTTTAGCTTACATTTAAAGACTTTATAGTCTCTTGGTTATGAAATTTGTACTCATAAAGGTATTCAAATAACCTCATTGGGTATTATCTTAAAAAAAAAAAAAAAAACCATGATCCTAATTTTAAGAACTTCAAAATAAAAGGAGTGATTACTACATATATTTGCTGTCCTGACCCTTTAAGTATTATTTTAGGACTAAGACCCTGCCTTAAAAGAAAAGAAAATGAACCTCACGCCTTCACCCTTAAGCAAACTTGAAAAAAGGAACAATCCCACACCTAGCTCTATTCTTTTCCATTCATAACTATAACCACTCTAACAAAACACAAAAAAATAAGAGAAGGGTAAGAGCAGAGTTACAAATATAAACTCTTACATATGAAAAAAAAAAAGAGAGAAACTTTAAAACATTATATAGGATTATAGATCAGGATAGGTGGGGGCTGGAATGCCAGATGATTTAGGAGGCCTAAAAGGGATTAATATGTCAATTGCATCTCATGATACAGGAATTAATGACGTCAACTGTATCAGGCATTAGGTCTCAAAGATTAATGACAACTGATCTGATAAATGAAAGGAGGAAAGATGATAAACAGAAATAAAGGAAGATAGAGGGCAAGAAATAATAAAAGAAAAGGGAAAAGGAAGAAACTAAGAGAAGTAAATAAGTGAAAGAAAAAGTCAACAAGAAAGGGAAGAAAACAAATACATGTTACTGACCAGTTACCAGATACATGTATAATGAATACAACGGAGAAGCGGAGGTAAGTGACAGGGAGAAATGAGAAAAAGGGGGGAAGGAAATAAGATCAGGGAAGATCTGGTTGAAAGAAGAAAAAAAGGAAAAGGTTAGAAAAGTAGGAGTGAAGAGAAGAGATAAAAAGGGGTAAGATAAGGAAAAAAACTTTATTATTGTTTGAACTATCAAACTTCCCTCCTCAAAAGCATAGAAAAATTAAGTCTCATTTTTGTGATGTGCCTTTCAAAAAACATATAAAAGTCTTACATATTTTTTCTTCCTTTATTTTTTGTAACTTTACTCTCCCATAATTTTAAAACCCCTAAGCTAGTTCCTCTTGCCTTATGCCACTTATAAGATACTTTCTAGTCTAATACCATCCAACTATGACTACCCTTTCAATATTTTTCCCTTTAATAATTCTCTAATTATTTATTGAGTATTAATTTGTATCTGATAAGTTGAGAGTTTCTTATAAGAATTCCTAAACTACTTCACAGATGTACAGGCTTTGCCTTTCCAAGCAGACCCCCCAAATCACTTCCTTTTATTTTTTTTCATGCCACCTAAATATGACTCTCTGAACGTACCTGATGACTCTCTTAGATCTAGGAAATAATTCTATAATTTCTCAGCCTTCTCTTAGACTTTAGCTGATAATAACATAAAAGATCTCCTGTCTTCATTTTGGCCCTCTCCCTACTGGCATAAAACATCCTAATTTATAAACCAGACCTTCATGGTCCACCAAGCATTGTTATAATTAAACAATATAACTTTTTAAATAGTTGACATGTGCAGGGAATCCAATTCTATAGCCTATAGTCCAAAGTAGTACAGTGATAGAACATTCTTGAATACCTAAAAATCATTTCTAAAATTTGGACTTAATGTACACATTCTCAGTTTATTCTGGGAGATTCATTTTTGCCTTTAATCTCTATGCCTCAGAAAGGTAGTCTATGGCAAGCTATCTAAAGAATGTTTGTTTGTTTGTTTGTTTGTTTTTGAGACAGAGTGTCATTTTGTTGCCCTTGGTAGAGTGCCATAGCATCACAGCTCACAGCAACCTCAAACTCTTGGGCTTAAGTGATCCTCTTGCCTCAGCCTCCCAAGTAACTGAGACTACAGGTGCCTACCACAATGCCCAGCTATTTTTTTTTTTTTTTTTTTTTTTTGAGTCAGGGTCTCACTCTGGTCAAGCTGGTCTCAAATTCATGAGCTTAGGCAATCCACCTACCTCAGCCATGAGCCACTGTGCCCAGCCCAGATTAATTTGCTATTATTATTACCTACTATGAAATAAGTCAACAGTGCTGTAAAAAAGACAAATGAATAGAACCACTGTTACAGAAATCTATGGTATAGCTGCAGAATCCCATTTCCTAGACTCTTCTTACGGTGGTAATCTAGTATCTTCTAAAGCATATTGCTAACACTTATTAAGTGATTCACATTTCCCTAAAACATGAAGCAAATTTTGTTTAACTGAACCGCATCTACTGAATAAGAGCAAGCAAAGACGAAGTGAGAAACACTTACTGCTCTGGCAGCTTCCCCAAAGTCAATCTTTAGCCGGCCCATCGCTCTTATGATTGCAATGATGGACTGTATAGTATTGCTGTAGACAACTACTTTATACTGTTTACATTCTTCCTCTGAATAGCCATCCTCGTGAATGATTCTTTAAAAAGAAGAAAACCACAAGTTAATGCCATTGACCTAAAATGAAAAGGTACCATGGAATTTTTACACATTATGAGGAAATCTAGTCGAAGGAAAGGTCATCTTTCAACTTACTTCATCTGTTTCACGATGGTACTTTTACCAGATTCTCCAGCACCTGAAAGAAAGAAAACCAGACCTTTAATTTCTCTGTAATAAACACAAAAGTATGAAATCAACATGAGAAGTAACAGTAGTATTGATGGAAACCACAGATCCCAGGGAAAATTTTATCAAAGCTTTTGTGTCTATCAGGAAAACTATGGAGCTTCTCCATCACAGCATTTTGCTTTCTCTACAAAACTCAGCAACCAAATATAATTTATTCAAAGTACCCCAGGGCCTGCTTGATTCCATTTGTGTAAAATAAGCATACTCAAGGAGAGATGACAACATAAACATCTGTAAGAATTCATCCTCTTACATAAAACAGCGTGATGTAGACACTGAACATAGATAAAAACAAAATGATTTTTTTTTGTTTATTCATTTTTATTAATTTCTCTGTGACTACCTGAGGAATAATCCAAAAGCATTCCCCTCAGTCATGGGACTAAACAGGTTCAAAACGGAAACAAAGAAGGCACCGTTCCCCTCACTTTTTCCCTCTATACTCCCTAAAGACCATGCTGCCCTCCTTAGCCAGATGGAATCACTAATGACCACAAATGTCAAATCAGACTTTCGAACTCCTTAACAATCCACTAGCTAGATCTTCCCTGGTCAATTCAATCTCCACCTTCTAATAAGATGCCTATTTCACATCACCTCTTCTCTCTCAAACCTTTTAAAGCCTTCCCCTCTTCTGACTCTCAGCTGATGATATGACCCCCATTTATTGTGAAAATTAAAGATATCAGAAAAATTACTTTACTTCCCTATAAAATGACAATCTACCAATCTGCAGCTACGCTGATACTCTACTTTCATCAAATGGGTGAACAATCTCTGCCAATGTTTGAAGAATAGCCCGTCCCTTGCTGCAGTTATCCACCTTGCTTCACCTGTTCAGGGTTATGGCTATCAGTTCCCATGATATTTCTGTCACTCAAATATCACTGATCTTTCTCTTTCCACAGGTTATTCTCATTAACATACAAACTTGTCCATCTTTAAATCAGCACACCCTTATTTTTCCTTGACCCCACACACTTTCCTCTAGCTAACACTCCATTTTCTGTCCCTCTGTATAGCAAAACTCCTCTAATTCACTACCTATACTCACTGTCTCCAATTCTCTACCTCCAAGTCTCTCCTTAACCCATTCCAATCTGGCTTCCATCCTCACCACTCCACTGAAACCACAAGTTCTCTAAGACTTCCACCTTCACAAGCCCAAAGGTCAATTCTTGGTACTCATCTCACTCAGCCTTTCAAGCAGAATTTGTCCAAGTTGATGACTTCTTCCCCTTGAAATGTACTCTTCATTAGGCAGCCTTCTAGCCACTGCACCATCCTAATTTGACTCCTACTTCACTCCCTCTTAATCTTCTCCCACCAGTTTCTGAATTCTAAAGTTTATACTGCACTTCAAAGCTCCTTTCTTAGACTTTTTCTCTATCTACACACATTGACTAGTTATCTCAGTTTTAAATACCATTCATAAACTGATAATAATAGTTAACATCTCATGAATGTCCTGTGGCACTTTGCTCTAAGCCCTTTGCTTGTATTAATTCAATTAATCCTCATAATAATCTTATGAGTTAGGTATTATCACCCCCTTTTTAGGTAAAGAGGAGGTAAATTAATCAGAGAAATGTCAAGAAACTTGCTCACAATTACACAGCAGAGCTGAAATTTGCATTCACATAGTCTGGCTCCAAAGTTAGTGAATCCTGCTTCTATGCTAAGGTCTCTAATCTTGGTTTCTGAGATTCCTGTGTCTAAATCACCTATTCAATTTTAATTTCTACAGGGCATTTAGACCTAAAATGCTCAAATCTGAGTTTTGCTTCCCTGAACCCACTGCAAAACAAACTGCTTCTCCCTCAGTTTTCTTATCCCAGTGAATGGCAACAGCATTCATCAGTTGCTCAAGCCAAAAATGGTAAATGACATGTGACTAATATACAGATGGAATGGGGACGAAAGTGCCAATCTGTATATTAAATATTAGCAAAGCTTACTTTTCTTTAAGGTAAAGGAATATAAACAGTTTTAGCAGTTTGTTCTTGCACATTAGAAACCACAGGGCTAGATTCTGCGAAAGGTTCCTAAATGGCCCAGTGCTTTGGTCCGTGCCTTTCCTACAGTTGGTTTTCCACTCAGTGGCTGGAATCAACTTTGTAAAATGTGATTAGATCATGTCACAGCTCTGCCCAGAAACGCTCCCAGAGCCTCCCATTGTACTCAAATCCCTGGGCAGGCAATAAAGTCCAACACACGTGCTAGCCCTGCCCACCTCCACTTTGTTCTCACTGCTCTTGCCCAACTAGCTTTCCTGCTTTCCCCCAACGTACCAGACTGGTTCTAACTGAGCTAGATCTGGACTCTTGTCTTTCCTGCCTTTGCATTTAATGCTCCTCTGCCTGAAATAATTCTTGCAAAACTTTCTTCTTCACTCAGCTTTCTTCTTCCCTCAGAATAGCCTTTCCCGACTAATCTACCTAAATAGCTCCTGCCCTATTACACTCTCCTCTCACCCGGTGCTGTATTTTTTCATAGTACTTATCACTTCTTCTCATGACAAATTTGCTCATTTCCTGTCTTCCCTATTAAAATACAAGTTCCATGAAGAGTTATTCATATATTCCCAGGGCCTTAAACTAAGCCTGACATAAATTACTCAAATAAATAATGTTGAACAAATGAATGAGTAATACTTAATAAGCATGACCCTTTACTAATCATTTCTCAACTTTATCAACCAAAAATGTTAGTTAAAATTCAAATAATATAAAAATTCTAAACAACTACATTCTTACAGAGTCAAAAGGTACATTTATATGACTTTTTCTCTGTTTTTAATGACATAATCAGCCCTCAGGGGCACTGAATAGTTAACGTTCAGGTATCACATAGACTTTCTTAGGATGCTGTTAAAGAATCTTCAATGTATATTTAAACCCTCCCCATCCTGAAGAAAAGAATAAAAGTGCATACCGGTTATATTTTAAATTGTTTAAAACATAGAATTCCCCATTATCTCATATTCACAAGCGCTAGTAAGAAAAGTTGAAATCAATGAATTAATATGCACTAATTCCTTTATATGTTGAAAACAGCATTTCCACCATTCATGTCAGATATTCTGAATGAAACCATCAGTAAATATATTAAGCTCAGAATCAATTCCTATCCTCCTCACTAAGTTCTAGCTTATGAAGGGGCTGGTTTAAAAGAAAAACTATGTTGCCTTGCCTCTCTCACATTTTCCTAAGGCTGCCTGAGAAAAATGTCAGTTTGTCCTTCTCTTTATTATTGCACAATACACCTTGTTCCACACTTTAAGTATCCAGTTTATCTCTTTAAAAAAGGCACCTTTTAATGCCCACAGAACTAAATACAGGATTTGTCTCGGTGGGTGCTCCAGGAACATTTTATACAGGAATGAATCACTTTCTACTAAATGTCTTTGAGCTATTTGGCTTTTAGTCATGGAAAGTGCCTCCAAGTATGAAATTTAAGAGACACCCGGAACCCACTCACTCTTCTCTCCTTACCAAGGTGTAATGAAATCTTTCCTTATGTCTTTCTCAAATTAATCCTTTCTATTCCTCACATGTCTGAGCCTGATGTGCCTATACATTATTTTTGTAATTTTCTCAAACTTCCAGCTCAAAATTCTTCTTTCTTCTCATCATTTCCAAGTGGCACTATGTTACAAAGCATTAATTTATTTAATAATTCTCCTCATTCTTCAAGCACTTCACTTTCTATAATCCTTTCTTTTGGGGTCTTAATAAGGTCTGGGCTCTTCAATCTTTTTTTGTTTGTTTTAAAGACAGTCTCACTTTGTTGCCCTCAGTAGAGTGCTGTGGCGTCACAGCTCACAGCAACCTCAAATTCTTGGGGTCAAGCGATTTTCTTGCCTCAGCCTCCCAAATAGCTGGGACAACAACAGGCGCCTATCACAACGTCCACTATTTTTAGAGATGAGGTCTTGCTTCTAGCTCAGGCTCATCTCCAACTAGTGAGCTTAAGCAGTCCACCTGACTCGGCCTCCCAAAGTGCCAGGATGACAGGCATGAGCCACTGTGCCTGGCTGGGCTCTTCCTTTCCACCTCAGTCTTCCGTGATCCACTGCACCAGTAACACGCTTCCTCATTAATAACACCTCACTCTTAGGTGTTCTCCAACTGCTTCCCATGTCCCGCTACATATATGGTATTTGGAACTTTCTGATTTTAAACAACATCTTTTTACCTATCCTTCTTCAAAGATTAATCATGACTTTAAGGGGAAACTTAAAGTTTAGGGAAGTAAATAGGGAAGTAATAGGTGGGATACAAAGAATGGGAAAGATGCAGAGGATATTGGAGGGATAGAATCTATAGCTTTCAGGAGTCCTCAAACTTTTTAAACAGGGGGACAGTTCACTGTCCCTCAGACCATTGGAGGGCCGGACTATAGTTTAAAAAAAAAAACAAAACTATGAACAAATTCCTATGCACACTGCACATATCTTAATTTGAAGTAAAAAAACAAAACAGGAACAAATACAATCACACCACCGCATGTGGCCCGTGGGCCGTAGTTTGAGGACCCCTGGCTGAAGATGACTGTTCAGGCAGAAGGGATGAAACTGGGCAGAGTATAGCACATACAGGGGAAAGAAAGTTGGACAGGTCCCACAACAGGAGGGAACAGGATCAGTTTGACCTAGAAGCTTTATCCTTAAAATGATATGTATCTAAAAGATACTCTACATAAACAAGAAGAATGAAAGGTAAAGTTACAAAGATTTTTGAGAGAAAAAGGAAGAAGGAAGCTATGTTACTCTCTTTCTCAATAAGAGGCAAGGCAATCTGCGGAGAATAAAGGGGTAGAATTAATTTAGAAATCATCTGGGGTTTTATACAGTTTAATCACCAACACTGTTAGATGAAAAATAACTCACCAGGGCGGTGCTTGTGGCTCAGTGGGTAGGGTGCCAGCCCCATATACCAAGGGTGGCGGGTTCGAACCCGACCCCGGCCAAACTGCAACAAAAAAATAGCCAGGCATTGTGGCAGGCACCTGTAGTCCCAGCTACTCAGGACGCCGAAGTAAGAGAATCGCCTAAGCCCAAGAGCTGAAGGTTGCTATGAGCTGTGATGCCACAGCACTCTACTGAGGGTGACAAAGTGAGACTCTGTCTCAAAAAAAAAAAAAAAAAGAAAGAAAAGAAAAATAACTCACCAGTATATACTCTACTGTAGAATCACTGTATTTAACTAAACATATTCTTTACTTTATTTTTAAGAAGATCTTAGAGGGACTATACCATTACATACCCCCCCCCCATAACATATAGTACATTATGGGTATGACAAATGAGAAATGGTGATCATTTCTTTGCAAGATCTTTTTTAAAGACTAGTGAATGAAATTGCTGATACAAATAAACCATTATATATATGAACAAACTCACATACAACCGTTTTTAAAAATTAACTGAGAGATGGCTGATACTCAAAAACATACCACCTGATACTTTCTCTTTTTTCTCTTTCATTTGACTAAAGCCAGTCCAAAGAAAGTACATGAGTATAGTATGCTCTTTTCTACTTCTGCGCCATTAGACACAATGAATTTCCTCATCTGTAAAACAGGGGTCAATAAAAAATGCTAAGAACAGTGCCTGGCACTTATTACGTATTTAATAAATATTAGCTACCTATTATTTGTGAATGCTGTTTTCAATATTCAGAATGTCACCAATTAATGCTATGGCCCCAAAGAGTTTAATTTAATGAAAACCACCTGGATATGGATGTTGGTCCAAAAACCCAGTACAGATGGTATTAACTATGTAACAGTTGTTCCACAATAAAAAAAACTCCAGATGGCATCTGAATTCAGAAACTTAAATAGCAACTTATAACCTAAAAGTTATAGTAAACTACATAAAGCATTAGTCATCTTCTCCCCACCCTGAAGAACAAAAACACTCTCTTCCTTAAATGTATTTAGGGTCCTAGATTCTCCTGTCTACTACCTCCTCTCCCACACTTCTCACCCATTTACATCCCTCTAAAGCTTTTCCTTGAAGTTTCCTCACAGTTCTTTGTACTACCACCATCTGAGACTGTGGTTATTCCAGAGGCACCTGTAAACCTCCTTTTCCTTTTAAATACTTCTTTCAATGGAGAAATCTTGGAACGTCTAACAACTCAAGATTCTAAGTAGAACACAGCCACTCCTCCAGGTCTGGACAGCCACGCCCAGTATGGCAATATTTTTGGATAACCCTCTAGCTAGTGCTAGGCCCAGACTCTCTTCCCTACAGGTTCCCATTATTACACAAATGGAACGTATGACTAGAATCGGCAGAGACAACTCCTCCCCCACAGCAAGTTGAACAGCAAATAAACTTGATCTTTGTTTCCCCCTAACTTATTCTCATCTTTAATTTCCAAGGCAGATGGTTAAAAATACACATACTTTTTAGCCCTAATGATACCAGGTAGTAACACATTCTAATAGAAGTATACATTTTAGCCCCAGCTCTGCCATGACTAGCTGTAAGACCCTGGGCAAGTCACAAAAGTCATTTATATACGAAATGTGAAGGACTTTGGCCTAAATGTGCTCTACAGATGCACTCTAATGTTTTAAGTCTATAATTCCCAAGAGAAAAACTCAACTCAATTCAAGATGGGGGAAAGGGAAGGGAGGGAGGAAGAGAGGGGAGGAGGGAGGAGGGAGGAGGATTGGCCTGTTCCTACTATTGGGCTTAAAGTAAGGGTATGGGCACACCTCCTGGGGGCGGGACACAACTACAACAGGTACTCTACCTAACAAATGCAAACATTGAGACCTAATTGTACCCCCCACAATAATGTGAAACAAATAAATAAAATGTCTTTTGGTAACACCCCCCTCCCCCCCCCAAAAAAGACTGTAATTACTATTATACTAAAAGCAAACTAAATCTTATTGTGACGCACAAAGGCCTCACTCAAACCACGGACCCACATCTTCCTATCAACTCACAATAGCTCTCATAATTTGGTTATTACAACATTCTCCAATCATACACTCCTGCTCAAGAAGGAACAAAGGGTATACAGAATTAAAGAGTTCAGAAACAGTAAAGAATTGTTTTCTGGCATGCCAACCTCCTATATTCATAGTCACTCAAGGGTACCCCCAAGAGGTTGCCAATATCCTTACACTGTGCCCATTAAGTAGGAGCATGCAAATCTCCTTCCCTCCTCCCTGTCCCCCTCTCTCCTTTCCCTTTCTCCCATGCTTGAGGGTATACTATAATTACATAGTTTCAAAATGGCAAAGTATTCCAGTTAGATCACTATTATTTTTTGTGTGTATATGAGACAAAGTCTCACTATGTCCCCCTGGGTAGAGTGTCATGGTGTCACAGCTCACAGCAACCTCAAACTCTTGGGCTTAAATGATTCTCTTGCCTCAGCCTCCCAAGTAGCTGGGACTACAGGCACCTGCCACAACGCCTGGCTATTTTTGTTGTTGTTGTTGTTGTTGCAGTTGTCATTGTTTGTTTAGCTGGACCAGGCCGGATTTGAACCGGATAGCCCTGGTGTATGTGGCTGGAGCCATAACCACAGTGCTCTGGGCACCAAGCCTAGATCATTATTCTTGAAGAGAAGAAATGTGAGTACCAGTTATCAAAGATTGCAGGAGTATAGTCCATGCTATTTCAAATAGGAATATCTATTCTTCTCATTAATTCCTTTTTATTAACAGGTGTAAGTATAACTAACTATAAAAATTCAGATTAAGGTTAAAAATGACATTTTATTCAAAATGGTTTTCTTTTTTTTTTTTCGACAGAGTTTCAAGCTGTCCCCCTGGGTAGAGTGTTATGGCGTTACAGCTCACAGCAACCTCAAACTCTTGGGCCTAAGGGATTCTCTTGCCTCAGCCTCCCAAGTAGTTGGGACTACTGGCTATAGCCACAACGCGTGGCTATTTTTGTTGTTGTTGTTACAGTTGTCATTGCTGTTTTAGTTGGCCTGGGAAGGGCTCGAACCCATCAGCCTCAGTGTATGTGGCCAGTGCCCTACCCACTGAGCACGGGCACTGCCCTCAAAATGGTTTTCAAAAGCACTATATTCAACACAAAACCAGATGCTTCTTAGTTCAATAAAAGAAAGAGCTACCAGTATCACAGATGAAAAAAATGTTAACCATACAAATGAAAACTTTTATTCATTTTCTTTTTCTTTTTTTTTTTTTTTTGCAGTTTTTGGCCAGGGCTGGGCTTGAACCCACCACCTCCGGCATATTGGGCCAGTGCCCCACTCCTTTGAGCTACAGGTGCCGCCCTATTCATTTTCTTTTTCAATAACCATATCTTCTATGCCCAGAACTGCTGCACACTGAGACTTCAAATACAAATAAGCTTAGGAATTTATGGTCTGGTGGGAGAAGTTAGAGATCTACTTTTCTTTCTTGTGAAAATATCCAAGTTTCCTTAGCCTAAAGTATCAGAATAATTTTTTCACCCAGTCCACTATCCCTCTATACATGACAAGCCTCTGAATATACTATAAACATCCTTGAAAGTCCTATTCAACTCAAACTTCAACTCCTTGCTAAAGCCTCCCCATTCTTCCAGAGCACACCCCAACCTAAGGGCTAACATAGATTTCCTTTCAGCATCAGTCCTAGAGGTTAATTTCCAAAATTAACTCTGCTGCCTTTTCCAGCCATTTCACTTCACTTACTCCCTAGTAAGCTCTGGCTACTCTTATTAAAAACAATTTTATTTTTTTAAATTTCCCAGCTCCTAGTCTCCTTGTTAACTGATTTTCTTAATTTTGATTAAAATAATAATCACAAAATGAAAACCCTTTCAAGACAGGTTTTCAAGACCCTTCTCCCTCAAGGGTACCCTGATGAGCATCAACCTGACCCCATAGGCTAGTGTCAAACACCAAAACACTAATACTTGGTTAAATTATTCTAATTATTTGGGTTTGTGCCTGCTTAGGACTCAACAGCCCTAAACTCAAAGCACAATCTTTGAAAGCACAAAACAGCACCTTCCTTTTGTATCCCCTCTCCCAAATCTAGATCACAATTTAGGACAGAGTAGACACTTAATAACTATCTACAATGTGAATGGCTTGAGTTTCTATGATATTTAGAGGTTGCCCAATAACATTTTGTAAATGCCAATTGCAATGGGTGGAATGTGCAATGTGGGTACATTACCAGAAACAGATTTCCATTCCTCTGCTATCTTTACTCAACCCCACACCCACTCCTGGCTATAACTTCAGCTCTTACCCTATAACTATACTTATAATAAATTTGGGCTCCTTCGCCAGCTTCACTCCCCTCTAACCTTACTCTCAATCCTTATCCTGGCTCCTTTGCACTCACCACTCCATTCCAGTGAAATAAATTGCTATTGAGCCTGTTCTGTTCACTCTGCAACTGTTAACACTAGAAGAGTGCATGAAACACAGTGAGTGCTCATTAATTATTTGTTCAGATGGTGAATAAGTCAATAAATGAATGAACGAATATTTTCAGGGCAAAAGAAGGCAGTGAGTTGTGACTGGGACAAAGATAATGGATCTCTTCCAAAAAGATTTTTCTAGGAAGCAATCACTCACCAATTACCAAAAGGCTTAAAAGACACATAAGAAAATTTTGATAAAACTTGAGGGGACATGGGCGGTAGAGCGTACCTTTCTTTAATCCTAGCACACTGGGAGGCCAAGGGGGTGGATTGTCTGAGCTCAGGAGTTCAAAACCAGCATGAACAACAGTGAGACCCCATCTCTACTAAAAACAGAAAAAAAAAAAAAAAAAAAAAAAAACCTGGCAGGTACCAGCAGTCCCAGCTACTCAAGAGGCTGAGGCAACAGGATTACTTGAGTCCAAGAGTTTGAGGTTGCTGTGAGCTATGATGCCATCACCCTCTGCCCAAGGTGACAGCATGAGATTCTATCTCAACAACCACAAAAAAACAACAACAACAACAACTTAACTGATACATGTATACTAGACAGAATTTCAGAACACCTGCCTGCCCGTAATTCTTTTAGAAAAATCTCTATTTCTCACCCCAGGGGGCAATGACCTACATGATCTGGACTACATCGTTCCTTACAATTGGATCAGGTATATTAAATACCTAACACAGGAGTCACTGTCACAGCCTCTTGGGGACCTACACCCTGTGTGACCCAGCTCCAAAAAATGAGCAAGACCTATCAGATTATCTGGGGAATCTGTACTAAGATTACATGGAAAAAAAACCTAGGCTACCTTATAGAGCTTCACGCACACCAAGGTCATAAAGGAAAAGATTAAGAGAAAGGCTGGTCTGGAGAGAACACACAAATGTGCAGAGACTTAAAGACGCCATGAAAGGCTCGGTGCCTGTAGCTCAAGCGGCTAGGGTGCCAGCCACCTACACCGGAGGTGGTGGGTTTAAGCCCACCCTGGGCCTGCCCAACAGCAATGACAACTACAGCCAAAAAATAGCTAGGTGTTGTGGCAGGTGCCTGTAGTCCCAGCTACTTGGGAGGCTGAGGCAGGAGAACTGCTTAAGCCCAAAGAGTTTAAGGTTGCTGTGAGCTGTGATGCCACACACTCTACCCAGGGCAACATAGTGAGACTCTGTCTCAAAGAAAAAAAAAAAAAAAGATGCCATGAAAGAGAAAAGAGAGAGTTCACCAAAAAAGAAAGAAAAAGTTAAGTCAAGACAGAGAATGGATGGGACCAAGAAGAGAAAAAAGAGAGAAAGACAGAGGAGAACAAGAGAAGACAACAAAGCAAGAAGAGGCAGAAACAGTGCAGCCAGTAAGAAGGGAAGGAAGCAGAGGAAAAGGTGGCAACAACAGGCCAGTGCAGTGGCCTGTAATCTTAGCACCCTGGGAGGCTGAGGTGGGCAGATTGCTTAAGCTCAAGAAGTTTAAGATCTCATCTCTATTAAAAATAGAAACACTAGCTGGGCGTAATGGTGCAGGCCTGTAGTCTCAGCTACTCAGGAGGCTGAGGCAAGAGGATTGCTCAAGCCCAAAAGTTTGAAGTTGCTGTGAGGTATGACGCCATGGCACTCTACCCAGGGCAACAGAGTGAGACGCTGCCTCAAAAAAAAAAAGGGGAGGGAGGGAGGGAAAGGAAAGGAAAGAAAGAAAAAGGAGAAAGGATAAAGAAAAGAGAGAGAGAAAAACAGAAAGAAAGAGGGAAGGAGGAAGGGAGATAGAAACAACAAATAGCCTGGCCAGTCTCAGCAGTCTTGGTTCCTACAGTCTGATCTTTCAGTTCTTCCTGTATTCCCAGAAAAACCTCTCTATATTCTAACAATAATCTCCCTCAACAACTTTTGATCTGATTTTAATAAATTTTCTCTTCTTTGCAAAAAAAAAAAAAAAAAAGATGGAATTGGCTTTAAGAAGATTAACAAACACCTGTGTCCCACTGTTTAGCATAAAAAATTAAACATTATCATTTATCTTTGAAGCGATCTATTAGTCCCTCCCAATATCAATTATTGTTTCATCAAATATTTCCAGAGGATAAGATGCAATGAGGGAGGGGGAAGATATTTTTAAAAGCCCTAACAATGAAAATATGTCTGTAACTTACACTGTATGGTTTGTTCAGAGTTTCACATCTTTCACCAATTACATGAACAGGATCCTATCATTTTATAAGCTTTATAAAACATAAATCAAAAAGCTAATTAGCTATTTTATAATCATAAATCACCTAAGAAAAATGTTGGGGGGAGGGATTTGGGGAGATTTTTGTTTTATTTTTTTAAGGCAGCTGACTCAGCTAAGCAGCTCTCCTCAAAATGTTACCACTTGGGAATATGAACAGGGTGTAATTTGAGTATTGCTAAAGATCTTGCCTCCTCTTTGGGCAACTGGCCAACAAAGGGGGAGACCTGGGGTTCCTTCCTTACCTTTGCAAAATAATAGGAATGGTTAAGGGAGCAGTCATTTGTGAGCAAGGAGGGGTGTTATCCTCTGGCTGTTTCGATGTTCTAATTTTGGTGAGTAAATTTCCTTTTATTTCTTCGAAAGCAAAGCAACAAAAAGCCATTTAGGTGCCAATGTTAAATTACATGCTATTTACATTAAACACAACTGAAAACTATCTTATATTTAAAGTAAAAGGAATAGAAATGCCATAAAAAATCATAATCCATAAAAAGATCTCATTTAACCCATACAAATAATTTTTTACTATAGTAGACATGTCCTCCAAAGTTAATTACAATGCTAAATTCATTCATCACACCCCCTATATCCCAAAATTTCACATTTAAAAATGTTAGAATCTGGCCAGGGGTGGTGCCTCATGCCAGTAACCCTAGCACTCTGGGAGGCCGAGGTGGGCAGATTGTTTGAGCTCAGGAGTTCGAGACCAACCTGAACTAGAGTGAGACCCCATCTCTAAAAAATTTGTCAGACCTTATAGAGGGTGCCTGTAGTCCCAGCTACTCAGGAGGCTAAGGCAAGAGGATCACTTGAGCCTAAGAGTTTGAGGTTGCTGTGAGCTATGATGCTATGGCCCTCAACCCCAGGGTGAGACTCTGTCTCCAAATAAATAAATAAATACATAAATAAATAAATAAAATAAAAATGTTAAAATCATATCCCTACCTAGCATCCTGAAACACTGATGACAGCATGCAACACTTTTCTACCTGCTTGTTTAATTAAATGTAAATCAATATCACACTTTTAAAATTCACCAATGGCAAAATGTTACAAATTAAGTCACCAGATAAGGATGCCTATAATTTCCTTTACCATAATAAATTTTCAACAAAGGTGTTAACCCAAAACCCAAAAAAGTCTGAGTTTCACGCATGTGTTTACTTTTACTTAACCTTTTATTACAGTATGACTTAGTGGTGGAATGGCAAAAAGGCAGGCAATAAAAAGCGAAGACAATGCAAATCTAGGTGATTTCCCCCACAGTTTATAAACACACCTATACACACACACACACACACACATCCCCCAGTATCTGCAGGGGGCTTGTTCCAGGACCTCCCTTGGAAACAAAAATCTACAGATGTTAAAGTCCCTTTTATAAACGGCTGTAGTATTTGCATTTAACCTACACATATCTTCCCATACACTTTAAATCATCTCCAGATTACTCATAATACCTACTACAATATAAATGCTATACAAAGTTGTTATATACTGTATTGTTTCTATTTGTATTATTTTTATTGTTGTACTGTCATTTTTAATTTTTTTCCAATTATCTTTGACCTGTGTTGGTTGAACCCACAGATGCAGAATTCGTGCAGTGTGTGTGTGTAAAATATGGCATAAAATATTTCTAAAAAAAAAATCAAATAAATTTGCATGTTTTTCCCAGCTCATTTCCTATATTCCTCCTATAGTAAACCCTTCATTCCAGTCAAATCTAACTATTTGCTCGCTCGTGTTCTGAACTTTTGTGCATACTATTCCCTCTGTTTGGATATACTTCTCTTTAGTCTCTGCCTTAAGAGTTCCTATTTCAAAGCCTATCTCGAATGCCATCTTCTCTGGGAGGACTTCTTTGATATGCCTCTATCTTTCTCTTTCTCTTTTTAAAATTGGCCACTCTTTCTGTAATCACATTATATTGGCTTTGTTTACTTGTGTATCTCTCCTACTTGAAATGCTTACAAGTTTTATCTATTTCTCATTTATATTTCCAGGTCAAAAAAGTACCTGTGCACATGTAAGACAATTTATCCCTCTCTCTCTCTCTCTTTATATATATACATACATATATATATATGGGATGGATAATCAAAAATAAGTTAATAAATGAGCTTCCCACTGGCAGTGTAATACTGAAAAGGAAAAAGCTTAATAAAAAATGGCTTTAATTAAATGCAGTGAAGTATTCTGGATTGGATCCTAGAGCAGAACAAGAATATTAGCCAGGCTCAGCGACCACTGCTCAGTGAGTAGGGCACCGGCCACATACACCAGAGCTGGCGGGTTCAGGCCTGCTAAACAACAATGACAATTGCAAGCAAAAAATAGCCGGGCATTGTGGCAATGCCTGTAGTCCCAGCTACTTGGGAGGCAGAAGCAAAAGAATCGCTTAAGTCTAAGAGGTCGAGGTTGCTGTGACCTGTGACACCACAGCACTCTACCAAGGGCAACACAGTGAGACTGTCTCAAAAAACAAAACAGAAAAAAAAGAACATTAGCCAGAAAACTGCTGAAATCTAAAAAAAGTGTGAAATTTAATATTAAGGCACTAACATGAATTTCTTGGTGTTGACAAATACAAATACAAAAACTAAAGCTATCAATATGACTAAAACAAATCCAAATACAGTGTAACATTTTCATAATTTCTTAGAAACTAATGAAATATTATTTTAATTTGAAAATCCAACTTGAAAGGAGAAAGGGGCTAGGCACAGCAGCTCATGCCTGTAATCCTAGCACTGTGGGAAGCTGAGGCAAGAGGCTGACTCCAACTCCAGGCTTTGAGACCATCTTGAGCAAGAAAGACCCCATTAAATAGAAAAAATACAGTGTCCCACACTTGTAATCCCAACTACTCAGGAGGCTGAGGCAGGAGGATCATTTGAACCCACGAGTTTGAGGTTGCAGCAATCCATGATGATGACTACCCCAGGTGACAGAGTGAGACTCTGCTCAAAAAAAAATCCCTAAAGAGAAAATAAAATTTTTAATATTTTGCATAATGTAAACAGGCTCACAATCAATCATTACAGTAAGATTAATTACATAATGGCAAGAATCAATTATCTTGCTAATTTTATTTTTTTGAGACAGAATCTTACTATGTCACCTTTGGTAGAGTGCCATAGCGTCACAACTCACAGCAACCTCAAACTCTGGGGCTTATGAGGTTCTCTTGCCTCAGCCTCCCTACTAGCTGGGACTACAGGCACCCACCACAATGCCTGGCTATTTTTTATTTTTATTTTTTTTGAGACAGAGTCTCAAGCTGTCGCCCTGGGTAGAGTGCCATGGCATCACAGCTCACAGCAAACTCCAACTCCTGGGCTCAAGCAATTCTCCTAACTCCGCCTCCCAAGTAGCTGGGGCTTAAGCCACAGGCACCAAGCCGCCTGGCTATTTTTTGTTGCAGTTGTCATTGTTGTTTAGCTGGCCCAGGCCGGGTTTTAACCCACCTGCCTTGGTGTATGTGGCTGGCACTGCAACCACTGTGCTACGAGTGCTGAATCAATTTTGCTAATTTTAAATAAGTCTTATTTAAGCGGTCTCTACATGACCAGTGTAATAACTGTTAATAGCAGACTCTAAGAGCAGATGTGAGCACAACTTAAACATACAAATATAATGTATGTTTTGATCATGGCAAGACATGCCTAAACAGTTGCTACAGCTATAAGAAATTCAAAATATTATACTGAGCAGCTAGAAAAAAATTTAGACTATTATCTACTTTCAAGTAAAGTAACAAGAACTTTTTGAGATGTAAAATACTAACATCATTCAAACAACTAAGACTTTTCATACAAATACTAAAAACATTTATCCATTTGAAAATACAGCTTGGGCTCAGCACCCATAGCACAGTGGTTACAGCGCCAGCCACATACACAGAGGCTGGTGGGTTCAAAACCGGCCCGGGTCTGCTAAACAACAATAATAACAACAAAAATAGCCAGGCGTTGTGGTGGGCGCCTGTAGTCCCAGCTACTTTGGGGGCTGAGGCAAGAGAATCTCTTAAGCCCAAGAGTTTGAGGTTGCTGTGAGCTGTGACGCCCCAGCACTCTACCCAGGGCGACGTAGTGAGACACTCCTCTCAAAAAAAAAAAGAAAGTGACACAAAGATGCCCACAGCAGCAAAATAGTAATGGATCAATAAACACAGTAAAATCTCAGCTAATCCTTAACAATCTTTTAAACTTTTAGGTACCTCCCACGTCTAACTTGGAAATTAAAGAAAATGCAGATCTAAAGATGTTTCCGCATGAAATTTCTGTCTAACATAACTAGGCTACTCAGGTACAAGTCAAACATATTTGGTCTTTTGGGCATCATTCTTTGCTGATTTTGCATCAGACATGTTATTTTCTGCTACAACTTAATAGCAAGTCGTGAAAAATAGGATGTTTCGTTTACACAGAGCGCTGCATCAAAACTACCACAATTAAACAGTGATCCTAATATAATGTTATTCAGTTCAAGCAGCTCGAATTACAGAAATGATACAGCTGACTACCAAGTAGGTAACAGGATCACCTGGATAAAGGCTTAAAGCCAACTCTTGCTAAACAGTGGGGAAAAAAAATTATACCAAAATGAAGACAATCAAAATTGGAGAGAAATTCAAATACTACAATGATTTCTTTTCTTTGTATTATCTTTTGAATATTTACATTATGGGCACTTTATGAATTTGTCTTTGATATTTTTAACCATCTTCCTTAGCAGCTTTATGATGTTAAACTAATTTCAATTAAACTTAAGAATAAGAGACCTAACACAAAAATAGGTCTCTTTATTAACAAGCATCCTCAAACTTTTTAAACAGGGGGCCAGTTCACTGTCCCTCAGACTGTTGGAGGCCCGGACTGTAGTTTAAAAAAACAAACTATGAGCAAATTCCTATGCACACTGCACATATCTTATTTTGAAGTAAAAAAACAAAATGGGAACAAATACAATCACACCGCCTCATGTGGCCCGTGGGCCAGTTTGAGGACCCCTGCTTATAACTTGCTAAAATATTCTATCTGGTTAATAATATTAAGTTCAGACAAGAGACCCTAAGCTCTGAGATTAGGATAAATCTCCCAACTTTCAGTCTTTTTGCCGTCTATTAATTACACGGTATTCCCTACTTCTGAATTACCAGTTTAAAGAGATGTATTTTATCATTGCTAATCTACTATATTGTTAACTAGAAAAACAATTTTAAATAAACTCCAGCAATCTGACATCTTTTATAATGAGACCCACAACATTCTTATTTTTTGCTAATATTCCGGCAGAGCAGCTGAACCTGAGTACTTAAAATATCTTTTCCTCCCCGTTTGCCCCAACAAGCCCCATCATCCAATAAAACTAAACTAAACATGAGGTGAAGACAGACAACGGATAGCTAAACTGTATAAGCAATCTACTTTGTCAAAATGTTTTTACCTACTCCGTAACAAAAACTTAGAGGCAAAGTTATTAATAAGGAGCAAAATAGTCCGTTTTACCTCTTCCCTTAGCTTTGGACAATTTTCTGTTCCTCATAAAGAAGGGGAAGTATCAATCAGCAAAGAAAAACAAGTGGGATAAAATATAGACCCTGAACTGAACATGTGCATTTTTAAAAATTCCTAAATTAAAATCAAATGTAATTCAATTCAGGTGAAATCAACTATTCTGACTTGGATGTGCTGATAATAGTTTAAAATCTTGTACCCTACCTCAATTTAATTTTAAATCTGAATTTAATCACATCTCCCAACTACACAAAATGACCACTTAATACTGAGAATGAGCAGAAATTTTCTTATGAATTAATGAGAAGCTAAAGCAGGGACATGTTTGGTTCAATAGTTCTGTCTCACTGTCTATTATGTCCCACTTATATTTAATGTCTTTACTAGGTGGCAGACACTGTCTTCTATTTATTAATCATTATCTCTTAGCCTTTGATGGGGAATTTGATCTATTCCAGTGCTTAAAAGGGTCAGCCTCATAAAACTCCTGATAGTCCATCAACCCTATCATACCCCTACCACAAATGATGGATTGTGGTGGGCACCTGACAAGGCGAGGCCAATCTCATACTCTTTCCCAAGAACTTGGAATGGGGATCCTGGGAGCCATGAAGCACTTGAATTATCAGGTCAGGCAGTGTGTGCACCACAGAAAGTGTCAGAGTAAGCCAAAGATGAAGATTAGGGATACAGGAGGAGAAGCAAAGAAGTCATAGAGAACACAGAAAGCTGACAATCTTAAGAGGTGACTTGCCAGCAGAGTAGTGGCCATTCTGCTCTGGGAGAAATGAAGGGATGGAAGGGGGTGTGAATTGCAACCCATACACACACACAATCTACCTGTATTCACGTCTTATTTATCCTTCGATGTGTAATGTCTATGAAATTGCCTACAGCAAATTGCTCTCAGCAAATCTCTCCTTTACTTACATGAATAATGTTCCTGGCCTCAAGCAATCCCCGTCCCGGCCTCCCAAAGTGCTAGGATTACAGGCATGAGCCACTGCTTTTAGCCCCAGTATCTGTCTCTTTTTGTTGCCTTTTCCTGGTCACAGAAGAGGGATTTGTAAGAATGGGTGCTTATGTGGTATTCTGGAGGGAGAACTTGATGAAAAATACACACATATGGCTCTCTTCCTTAGAAAAATACATATAACCCAAATTTTGCTAACAATTTTATTAAAAACTTCATGGATCAGAGGAAGCCCTGGGGGTGTTCAAACGGTCCCAGCTTGCTGCAAGCTGATTTTGTGAGGCCTTTTTTTGGTTTGTTTATCTGCGATGTGGGGTATCACAAAAATATTCATGACTTTTTTTTTTGCTAATCAGCTTTCATTAGAGTTTGTGTATGTTCGTAATGGGTGGTCCAAGACAACTCTTATTCTTCCAATGTGCAGCAGAGAAAAAAAAGGTGGGGCACCCTTACTTAACCGGCACATATACACCAGATTTAAACAAACAAACAAAAAGCATGGGGAAAAAAAGGGAAAAGAGAAGAGGAAATAGCTGGAAGAGGGGGCTGGTTGCGGGGTTGGGAGGGAGGAGATGTGGGTCAGTGTGAGATCTGCTGCTGCTGAGGAAGTGGAGTGTCAACTGTAGCACCATAGCTTAACAGAAGAACCTTGAGGGCTATGTGGGATTTGCCAATCTCCCAAATCAAGTATATAGAAAATCAGTGAAGAGGGGGTTTGAATTCACATTTATGGCAGTAGGTGAATCTAGACTGGGAAAGTCGGCGTTAATCGACTCATTATTCCTCACAGATTTGTATTCTCCAGAGTATCCTGGTCTTTCCCATAGAATTAAAAAGACTGTACAAGTGGCACAATCCAAATTTTTAATCAAAGAAGGGGGTGTTCAGTTGCTGCTCACAATAGTTGATACCCCAGGATTTGGCGATGCCATGGATAATAGTAATTGCTGGCAGCCTGTTATCAACTACATCGATAGCAAATTTGAGGACTACCTAAATGCAGAATCTCGAGTAAACAGACGTCAGATGCCTGATAGCAGGGTGCAGTGTTGTTTATACTTCATAGCTCCTTCTGGACATGGACTTAAACCATTGGATATTGAGTTTCTGAAGTGTTTGCATGAAAAAGTGAATATCATTTCACTTATTGACAAAGCAGACACGCTCACACCAGAGGAATGCCAACAGTTTAAAAAACAGATAATGAAAGAAATCCAGGAACATAAAATTAAAATATATGAATTTCCAGAAACAGATGATGAAAAAGAAAATAAGCTTGTTAAAAAGATAAAGGAAGTGGTAGGTACTAATACTATCATAGAGGTTAATGGCAAAAGGGTCAGAGGACGGCAGTATCCTTGGGGTGTTGATGAAGTTGAAAATGGTGAACATTGTGATTTCACAATTCTAAGAAATATGTTGATAAGAACACATATGCAGGATTTGAAAGATGTTACTAATAATGTACACTATGAGAACTACAGAAAACTGGCAGCTGTGCCTCATAATGGAGCTGATAACAAGAATAAAGGGCAGCTTACCAAGAGCCCTCTGGCACAAATGGAAGAAGAAAGAAGGGAACATGTAGCTAAAATGAAGGAAATGGAAATGGAGATGGAGCAGGTGTTTGAGATGAAGGTCAAAGAAAAAGTTCAGAAACTGAAGGACTCTGAAGCGGAGCTCCAGCGGCGCCATGAGCAAATGAAAAAGAATTTGGAAGCACAGCACAAGAATTAGAGGAAAAACGTCGTCAGTTTGAGGATGAGAAAACAAACTAGGAAGCTCAGCAACGTATTTTAGAACAACAGAACTCTTCAAGAACCTTGGAAAAGAACAAGAAGAAAGGGAAGATCTTTTAAACTCTCTATTGACCACCAGTTTTATCCATAATGATGGATTTAACAGCATGACAAAAATTATTTTTGTGTTGTTGTTCTTGATGGAGATTAAGATGCCTTGAATTGTCTAGGGTGTTGTGTACTTAGAAAGTAACAGCTCTAAGTACCTTTCCTATATTTTCTTTTCCTTTTTTTATTAAACAGATATCTTCAATTTAATGCAAGAGAACATTTTACTGTTGTACAATCATGTTCTGTTGGTTTGATTGTTTACAGGATATTCCAAAATAAAAGGGACTCTGGAAGGCTTTCATTAAGGATAAATTCCCATAATATGATGCAAACTATGCTTCTCTATGATAATTATAATACAAAGGTTCCATTCAGTGCAGCATATACAATAATGTAATTTAGTCTAACACAGTTGACCCTATTTTTGACACTTCCATTACTTAAAAATACACATGGGAAAAAAACCCTATATGCTTACAGTGCACCTAGAGCTTTTTTATAACAACCTTTTTTGTTGGTTTGTTTTTGGATACTTTAAATATATATTATTCTCATTTAGTGCCCTCTTTAGCCAGAATCTCATTACTGCTTCATTTTTTTGTAATAACATTTAATTTAGATATTTTCCAAATATTGGCCCTGCTAAAATAGAATATAGCATCTTTCATATGGTAGGGACCAACAAGGAAACTTTCCTTTAACTCCCTTTTTACACTTTATGGTAAGTAGCAGGGGGGAAAATGCATTTATAGATCATTTCTAGGCAAAATTGTGAAGCTAACGACCAACCTGTTTCTACCTATATGCCGTCTCTTTATTTTACTAGAAATGGGAATCATGGCCTCTTGAAGAGAAAAAAACTCACCACTCTGCATTTAGCTGTATTCATATATTGCATTTCTGTATTTTGTTTGTATTGGAATATGTTTGGGAAGAAGATTTCCAATTTGCATTGTGCCTCTTTTAGAATGCATATGTACTGATTTTCTAATTTAAGACATACTTTGCCTCTTTGTTCATTTCTGTATTTCTCATCGGGTTAGGTATACCATCAAGTCCCTGGAAACAGAAACTTTTTTTTTAACTGGAAAGAGGGTAGTGTAATTTCTTTTTAGTAAGATCAAATGATAAATATTTTAACATAATGTTTTATGATAATTTTAGGTTTAATTAATACAACCCAGTTTATTACTTTGAAATGTTTTACCATGTCTGTTTAGTCTTTAGAATTAATGACTCAGGAGGAAAATGATAATTAGCCAATATTTTTGTTTACTTCAGAGATAAAAGGATTTTTCTATTTGTAGAAATGTAAGGGGTATAGTGTAATTTTGTTGTAAGAAGGATTTAAATAAATCAGTATACTTGAAACATGAAAAAAAAAAAAAAATAGCTGGAAGAAGTACTCAGCACCACAAGGGAGGGACAAGAGTCAGTGGGACAGTGCTTCGGGTTTCACAAACTTCTAAAAGGTCTCCTGAGCAGGAACTACTTTTATCAACCACAAACCTAAGACTTTTTGTAATAGTGCAAACAGCATAGTTGCAGCCTGATTAGAACAATACATCTGTCAAATCTAATAAGTATTAAGCACCCTATTCTATGGCCATCGCTGTACTGCAGGAATAATGTAGTCAGGAAAGATTACATTATTATAATTCCCCCAAAAAAACCATAAAACTGCAAAAGTGATGAATACATTTAAATAAAAGACTATGTTTACAAAATACAAACCATTTTTTTTGCAATGCCAATTTCTATTTTTTATGCCAATTTCTTTTTTCCCCCAGACACAAGATATATACTTGCATGAAATTTAACTGGAGGATATAATATAATAGCATATTTATCAAAAGACAGCCTCATTTTCAATAAGTATATTCAACCAATACACATGCATAAATTTAAATGTGAATAATTAACTATAAAATATAAAATAGGGTTTCAGTAAACTACATGATTCCATGTTCTGCATGCATCTTAATTTTTGCCATAACACCACCAGCAAAATCCCAAAGAACAATGTAGTTATCTCATTTTGTATGTTTTCTCCAGACCTGCTAAAGGGAACTATCAAGATATGGAAATTTGGGGCGGCGCCTGTGGCTCATGAGTAGGGTGCCAGCTGCCAGCCCCATATACCAAGGGTGGCAGGCCTTGTGGCCAGCTCCTGTAGTCCCAGCTACTTGGGAGGCTGAGGCAAGAGAATTGCCTAAGCCCAAGAGCTGGAGGTTCCAGTGAGCTGTGACTCCACGGCACTCTACCAAGGGCAACAAAGTGAGACTCTGTCTCTAAAAAAAAAAAAGAAATTTGGAGATAGAACAGGAATAGATCATTCAATAACTTACAAAATCAAGTGATAACATTTAATTCTTTTCAGTACGAAACATATTTATTAAAATTCTTTAAAGATCTTTGAAAAGAGTATATTAACATGAAAAATAATCAAACTATCTAAAGCAACCTAAAAAAAGTAGCTAAAATGATAAGGTTCACATCATCAAAGACAGATGTTATCACTTATGAAATCTTTATTGTTTGCTAGGCACTAATGCTAAGTATTACATACATTATCTCATTTCCTATTCTGAAACATTGTAATTCTTACTGTATAGATGTGAAAAGTATGACTCATATGGTTAAGTTACTTGCCCTGGGTCTCGGGACTAGTAAATGGAGATGAAACTTGAATTCAGTCTTGTGTGAATCCAAAAGCAGTGTTCTTATCCATCACACTCCTGCTTCCCAACATTCATCACATGATAGCACAAACTGGAAATGGTAAGGCTCACTGGGATAAGTTGGAGGGGTTCAGCAGAAAATTTTTTCTTTAAATTATGAGGTTATGGCATGAAAAATAAAATACAAAATGTTACAGATGGTGTTAAATACTGAATTGGTAAAAACATTCCCAATAGAAAGTTCTCCAAATTACCAAATTCAGGAAGTTTACAGACGGAATAATACCAAAGATGTTCTAGCATCATACTGTTGTCAAATTCTGAAGTTACAAAATAATTTAAAATTTCGACACTATAAAAAATGTGCAAGCAGCACACCTATATGCCATGCACTATATCCTGAGTGGGAAGCTTTGCATAAAATTGTTTTGTCTTTCAATAGAATATTGTGATTAAATACTAATCTGTCATATCAAAATCTTCTCAATAGCATTTAAAGGAGATTCAAACAAAAGGTTATCAAAGAAAGAATTACAATATAGAAGTCTTCCTCAACTAATCCAGCACACACTAGCTTTTTGTTTTGTTTTTGTTTTTGGCAGGAGCCGAGTTTGAACCCACCACCTCTGGTATATGGGGCCAGTGCCCTACTCCCTTGAGCCACAGGCGCCGCCCACACACTAGCTTTTTAATTTGAATTTCTACAGTACTTATAATTTGTACATTCACTTTTATTTAATAATAACAGTAATAGCAACTAATCATTGAGCTAGTACTATATGCCAAGCCGTGTTCCTCTTTATATTATTATCATATTTAATCCTCACAACAATCCTATGAAATATCTCTATCTTCTCCATTTTAAAGGAAAGAAAACTGAGGCAGAAAGAAACTAGTTCACCTAGGTTATAGCTGGTAAATGGAGTAGGATTTGAAAGAGCCTGACTACAGAGCTGATGCTAATCACTATGCTAAACTACCTCCCTGTAAGAAAGAAAACAATTTATGTGCAGGGGAGACAAGCAGATAAACCTCAACTTAAACTAAGTTTGACAGTTTCATAGTGATGAAGTAAAAGTTACTTGTGTGCACAACAAAGATATTCTACAAGAAAAGAAAATTATTTGTATATTGTGGTGGGTGCATTTTGCATATAGAAATAGCAAATATTATTTTAATTTCACATGTGCATTATGATATGGCTCAAGCAACAGAATCTTTCTCTGCAACCTATCTGAATTTGTGCATTTAACTTGCTCAAGAATATAAAAAAACTGATTTAGAAAACAATGAAGTTGGTAAAAATTAAAACCAAATGTTTTAGTATTTTTTTATTTACTGCTTTTCAAGTTTCCTAAGACTCTAAGTGTTTAATTTTGTTTTTAATTAAGCACACCATTTATAAAGTCCTGAATAAAGATTTTTCCAGACACTTGGACAAGTTCTGCTTTTCCAGGTTCTGCCTGCCAAATGCCAAACTCTGCCATTTGGAAGAAAGCCTAATAGTTTACAAGGGTATTACAATAGGCTAATGTCCTGAAGAGATCTCTGATGGCTGATGCAAATCACTAAGAAAATGAGAATACATCTTTAATGTCATAAAATCGATCATTCAATCAAGAAAACGATAATGCCTTGAATATTGTGGTTTATATCAAACTTCTGAAAGGCTCCAAGGACCAATGGCCAACATTAGCTAGCTCAGGCTGGTTAACAGTAAATATTTAAGAGCATCTGTGTGCCAGGGACCATGGTCATCCACAGAAAATATCTGCTATACAGACAATGATAGTCCAGGACTACAATTTGAACTCATACCTTCTAGGAGTTCAGGCATTCAAAGTGGAAGCTGAAGCTTCAAACTAACTGGTGGGAAGAGGGGGTCCAGAGACATGTGAAAACAAACAGTCCCTGACCCCCTTCCCACTGATATTCAACCATTTCCAATATATAATTTCTCACCTGCAGTATATTCAAAAACCTTTTATCAGGTCTTTATCAGAGCTTTATTATCAGAGCTTCTGCTATCTACAACCAATCACTATGTTAACATGAGACTAGCAGGGACACCCAGCATATTCTGGAGTACAAAATAAGTCTTAAGTTATGATTGTACCTTCTGTCCTCTGGAGCTTTACGACGTGAAATTTAGCACTTTCCCACAGCAACTCTCAAAAAACAATTGTTTTTAAAAGTAAAGTTCTATTGCTTACAGAAACCATTACTCCAGCTTATTCTTCTGTAACTAATCCCTAGAAAATACTGCTAATAAAGAGATGTGGCTTGATTTACTGATAAGCTAATGCCACTTTACATGATGTACCCTCGCAAAAATTTTAAAACCAAATCATGCTGAGTAAAATACATATGACTGTACATAAAACCATTGTTAAATGGGCTCGGTGCCCGTGGCTCAAGAGGCTAAGGCTTCAGCCACATACACCTGAGCTGTCAGGTTCGAATCCAGCCCAGGCCGCCAAACAACAAGGATGGCTGCAACCAAAAAATAGCCAGGCGTTGTGGTGGGCGCCTGTAGTCTCAGCTACTTGGGAGGCTGAGACAGGAGAATCGCTTGACCCCAGGAGTTGGGAGGTTGCTGTGAGCTGTGAAGCTACAGTACTCTACCCAGGGCGACAGCTTGAGGCTCTGTCTCAAAAAAAAAAAAACCAATTTAAATGATTATCAGGTAACAAGAATGGTAATTTCTGAAGCGAATATTTTTGCTTTAAAGAGGTCAAAAAGAATAAAACAGCTCAGCAGAAGCCTATGATAGGCTTTATGGCAAATATGTTCAATTCCATAATTTATCCCAAGATAAAGCCATTTCCACTGCACACAGTCCCCTAGCAACTATTCAGCAACTTCCAATGTGTAATCTCTTGCCCACCAGATCTTCTGCCACAAACCTCTAGCCATTCTTTAAAATTCCTCAGCTCACACCACCTCCCCCCATAAAAACAGGGGAGGGAGTTACAAAATCTTAAGAAATAAAAATAATTTTTAAAGTGGAAAAATACAGGTGGCCTCTGCACCGAAGATCTCTTCCTTTACACCTGACATTTTGGTATTTATCTGAACCACCTACTTTTATGGTCCTGGATAATTCCGGGTTCCTCCACCCCAACTAACAGTTCAAAATGATCACTCTCTAACAAATGACAGGGTCCTACGTGACCACTCTGTCCTAGCCTATTTAATCATTCAAGTTTCCCAGCTTTATTGTTATCACAAAGTTATCACTTCGCTCCAAACTCACAAACCATTACACAAGCCCAACACACACTCCATTCCAACCTCGTTACCAACACGCTCCAATCCAATGTAAAACCTACTCTAACATCAGCTCTTCCTTTATAAGTTTTTCCAATATTCCTTTATAAGTTTTTCCCATATTCCTAACAGACTCAATGTCCTGCCGCCATATACTTTCAAGCTCTCTTTACAGAACGCAATTCCATCCGAGTTACGCCCTCTCCAGCCCAATTCCTACAACCCCAAAACCCCACCCCCTTCCATCACGCCCACTGGGGCCTCTGCCACGAACCCTAACACTCCGCCCCAAGCCCAGCACTCCCTCCAGATCTCTTTGGGGTCCTTTTCGCCAGCCTAGTCAGACCCAGATCAGGGCTCCCAACTGCCTAGGATTTCCCGACCACCACTCCACCCCCGCCTCCATCCCCTCACCGAGTAGCAGCAGCTTCACTTCCTTGGCGGCTTTCTCCCCGTCCACCCGCAAGTTGCGGTCGATCATCTTGCTCCGCTCCACCGCCGCCTTGTCCTCGGCGCTCAACGTGCAGCCCATGGCGGCGGCGGGAGAGGGGACCAGGGCCGGGCTCACTCACACACCGCAGGAACTTCGTTCGGCTCGCCTTGCTGAGACGGCGTCTACAGTTGGGCGGCGGCCCTCTCGGTCAGCGCCCCTAGCACCCAGGGAACCGGATGTCCGGTGTTACGGCACTTCCGGCGACGCCCCGCGGCCTTTACGGCTTGAACTACTCTCGCTCTGGGAGAGGAGGTGAGACCGAAAGCGGAAGTCACGGGGAGGGGCGTCAGTCCTGGGCGGTGGTTCGGCTGAGTTGCGAGGTTTGGTCAAGTAGCTGCGCGCTACCCAATTTTCATCCCCTTTCACCTTTCAGCGACCTGATTTGGCTAAATGTAGAGAAAGCCGGGCCTCCGACTCGTGGCGCAGTCTCGAGGTCCTACAGCTGGTTTGGAGGTGGAACGGTGGGGGATTCATAAATGAAGGCTCATAGTCCGCACGGGAAATTTTGCTGGGAATTTCTTGCCTGCCGGAAACTTTTTCTTTTTTTTTTTTTGCAGTTTTTGGCCGAGGCCGGGTTTGAATCCGCCACCTCCGGTACATGGGGCCGACCCCCTACTCCTTTGAGCCACAGGCGCCGCCCAGCTTCTTTGATCTCTTGCTGTGGAGACTTAGGAGCCCAGCCCAAGGGACACTTTCTGCCGGGGTTGTCTCGGTCAGATCTATGGGACGGAAGCAAACTGCCCAGTTCGGGCTCCGACTACGCCTCACATCCTTACAGATCAGGCGTGCTGACCGTGTGTAGGACTTTAGCAGTGCCTTTTTGCCCTCTCTGGCCCAGCGCCTCCTGCTGCCAATACATGTCCTAATCCTTGTGGTTGTTAACGTATGGATTTTTGTGGGCTTAAGTTTTGCTTAGCAACTGTGTTGGCAAAGGGCCAGTTGAAATCGCTAGGACATACTCGACAATCTGAAATAGAAGCGTGTAGTTCCTCCGTGCTGCCCATCTCTCCAATAAGCCAGATGGTTCTACATTAGGACCTTAGGACTAATAGCAAGATAAGTCAATCTCAGCCCCACACTCTAAAACAAACCAGTGCATCCTGTACCAGCTCTATACTAGACAAAAAGGGAAGTTATGGTAAAATTTGTCTCTCAGTTGCACTATCACCCGAAAATTAATAAATCTCCCCATCAAAGCCCCAGGCTGTTACCCTCTTTCACAGATAACCCTTGGTACTCCCGCGAAGGTAGACCTAAATTACCTTTACAGTCAACCCCACGATTACTCTTACCATACATTCTAGCGAGGGGAACTCAGCCCCTAAAGTCTTTCCCTGTGATTATAAATTATTTCTCTAACAAAAATCTGAACCTTAGAATATAAAGTCTCAACAGGTCTATATAATGATGATTCATTAATTGGAAGGATTTAACTGAAGGATTAATAGCCACCTTAAACAGCTTCATCCACGACAATGCTTTTATCAATGCCAATTTTTCACCATTTTACAAGCCTCCTACTCGTTCCCAAATGATGGTTAGAATGAAAGGGACTGATTTTTCCTAATCAATTCTTCTGGGGAAAAAGGGCAAGAGGAAAGGGACGAAAAATCAATATTTATTGAGTACCTATTGGCCAGGTGTGGCTGGGTGCTTCCACATCTTATTTCTTTTAATCCTCACAACAACCCTGTGAGGTAGGTAATAATGATCCCCATTTTACAGATGAGGAAATAGGCTCAGAGAAATTAAATAGCTTTCCCAAATTTACACAGTGAATAAGTAGATACGTTTTGGCTCCAAATTCACCCCTTTGCTACGATACCTCATAGGATATTGCCTAGGGACACCTAACAACATAAGGTGTAAGGTCTTCATCTAGAATTGGGAATCACCCAAACACCAGCATGATGCAGGCAAAAGCAGCTGATCAGGTGGTTGTCTCAATTTGTAGATTCACAGGGTTAAGAGAGATCAGATTCTGTCCAGCAACAGCTTTCAGGGCTGAGGATTGCATTATTAAACTTTATCAAAACATCCTGTTGACTAGAAAACTCCTGGAAGGGGGTCAAAGCAGAAATTGTTGGGAAAGTCCTCAGCATAGTAAAAAAAAAAATGTATCCCCTTCATGATCCACTACTACAGGGAAAAATAAATAGCAAATAAATTCATGTATGTCAAATTCTGTAAAAGAGGCCAGTGAGGTCCCAGTGTCAAGAAATTTCAGCCTGAATTAAATATATTCTTGCACTTAAAACTTTTTTGTGGAGGGGAGGGCTCAGCACCTGTAGCTGAGCGACTAGTGCACTGCCCACATACACCAGGGCTGGCCTGTTCCAACCCACCCCGGCCTACCAAACAACGACAACTACGACAAAAAAAATAG
The DNA here is from genome assembly GCA_963574355.1 of Loris lydekkerianus. Taxonomy (NCBI): domain Eukaryota; kingdom Metazoa; phylum Chordata; class Mammalia; order Primates; family Lorisidae; genus Loris; species Loris lydekkerianus. The sequence goes on from CAUYPK010017495.1 coordinate 76,625, forward strand.
CCTGGGCGCTGGGGCAGGCTCCTGTAGAACCAGCTACTTGGGAGGCTGAGGTAAGAGAATTGCTTAAGCCCAAGAGTTGGAGATTTCTGTGAGCTGTGACACCAGAGCACTCTACCGAGGGTGACATAATGAGACTCTGCCTCAAAAAAAAAAAAAAAAAAAAAAATTCCCCTTTGGTGTATGTAAAGGAAGGGTTGAAGGGCAGAGGCAAAATAACAAAATGGCTGCCAAACCATGTTTCATGCCCTCCACTTTACCCCTGCCCCTACATACCTACGTCTTTCCTACTTACATTGGACTCACACTGCCACCTGCTGGCAATACTTTAGGTGGACTAGCTGATCAGCGGTGCTTAAAAGAAGCTTTTTCCCCTATCCAGGAATGAAATTCTTAAGAGTGAATTTATTTTAAAAGGAAGGAGAGAAAAGTGAACATGTTTTTCAATCACAAAGGACTTTCCTTGCTATATATACTATATTTCTAAGGAATTTCCTCAATATAATAGGGACTAGGCTAGTCTAGTGGTAGGAAGACAGAAACCTAGCAATTTTCCTGGATCAAAAGGAAGAAAGTTAAGTTCGTCCAGTTTCATTTAATAAAATTTTTTCTTCATTAGAGCGTTTCTTTTACAACCCCTTCACTTCTGCACTCTGCAGGAAGCGTCCATGTTGGTATCTTGCTGCAACAGACCAAACTCTCAGATGTTAGAACCATGAATATATTCTGTAATGTGCTAGTTCTCAAACACATTCTATAGTGCTTTATCGGATCTAACTGTTCTGTGAAAATACCTGATCAAATTAGATTATGAATTCCTTAAAGACAGTCAGTGACTGTATATCCTCCGTGAATCCCAGGGAATAGTGAGTGTTCTATTATGCACTGAATTGAACTGAAGGAGTCAACGTTGATATCAATATAACTTTTTGTTATAAAAATTATTTATTGGCTGTTTAAAGGGGAAACTGTCCCACTCCCACCAGCCCATTTTCCCCCCTTTGATGCTCTGTGAGTCAGGATTTTGTTCAAATACAGACCACAACACCCTCTGGCCCTATCTTGACTCTTGAATATTACCTAATTCAATTGAGAGAAGTGAAATGGACAGGTGGCCCCTGATGGGTGTCCTGTCCAGTTTGCTATTATTCCCTCTTCATTGAAAATATCACCACCAGTACTAACCAACACAGTTCCTACAGTCTCAAACAGTGAACAGCAAAGCCCAACTCCTGTGCCCTTTCTCCAACCCAGGGCTATAGATAAGAGAGAGATTTAAGTCTTTGTCACTGAAGCTAATTTTGAGAGCGATGAATGAGAGTAGGGAGGCATTTAATGGACCATGGAAACCCCACCCTTCCCATGCCCAACCTTAGTCTCTTGTACCCGATTGTCCAGGGGGCTGGAGGTGGGTCACTGCCATGAGGAGAGAGATCAGGGAGGCCAGTCCTGGAAAAAAAAGATTTGCAGTATTATTGATCAGGGTTATTACCTGGCCTTTTAATATCACCTTAGCAATTCAAACGCCAAACCTACCCTTAGCCATCTGACCCCCAGTCGTTCTAATTCTTTATCCTAAAAGGAAGGAAAAGTCATCTTGTCTTATTCTTGTCTCTGCTGAAATCAAGCCCCAAGCCTGATCTCCTATGTGCAGGAGAGAAACAGAAAAATAGAACAGAAGGGCTTTTCCTGAAGAGTGGGAGAAAGAGAGCTGCAGTCAGCTTTCCTGTCTTCTATTCCGTATACCCTAATTGCTATTTCACCTTCTGGACAAATTTAGGAAAGGAATACACCTTGCTGGTCCTCTTCCTTAAAGGAAATCTCAGTTATAAAACTAGAAAATTGTCTATTAATTCAAATGGAGACACTTGGCTGTAAATTAGTTTTTGTAAACCAAGCAAGGAAATGAGAAAACATAGGACATTTTCTTACCTTGCTTGGGTGCAATTACTGCCCTGGACAATTACACTGAAAAATAAAATGTCCTAAATGGCCCCTAGAATAACTGCAAATGGCCTGCTGCCCTATATCCTCCAACTCCTCCCCTAGAGAATTTACCTGCTTCCTAAGGCATGGAAAGTTCACTCACTGGTTGAGAGGCTTCACCTCACCTTTGTGACCCTTTTCTCTCGTCATCGTCTCATCATACCCAGGTTCCCTCCCCCAGTAGTCAACGATCACAGCCAAGTCCAAGGCTTTTGCCACACATTCATCTGTTGGCTCTGTTCCTGACCCAGGAAACACTAAGCAAAAGCTGTGTGTGGAGACCCCAGGCCCAGCCCTAGCCAGCTGGGAAAAGGTGATCCCACAAGGTGGTCCTTGCAATCATAACCGGCCCCCAGCCCCATCTCCCTTCAAGTGTCCAGTGGCCCATCATGACTCCAGCTGGGGTGAGGGGGCAGGACGGAGGTAGCCGTCTGACATGATGATGTCGCTGGTAAGTTGCTGCTCCAAGAACTCAGAGGTTTCCTCAGCTATCTGGCCTGGGATTCGAAAGTCAACAGCAGGTGGCTCCTGCTTGGGGCTGGGTAAAGGTCGGGAAACCCAGGACTCAGTGGGACAGCCAGTCCCCTGAAGGAACTGCAGGAAGTTCTCCTCAATGGAGCCCTCCCGGCTAGGCAGCCTCAGCTCCTCCTCTGGAGCTGGCTTGAAGAAACAGACAAACTGCTTGCTGAGCTCCCCCCGGATCTGCCGGTTGAGACATCCATAGAAGAAAGGGTTGGAAGTGAAGCAAAAGTAGCCGATCCAGGTCACCACACTCTCCACCTGCCCAGTGGAAATAGGCTGAGCACTCAGGGCAACGTAGAGGTGGAAGGAGAAGTAGGGCAACCAGCAGAGCAGGAACTGTCCTCCTACGGCCAGGAGAACCACTGCTGCCTTCCCTCCCCCAAACGTTCGGTGTGGGGTGGTCTGGGGGGCCCCCGAGCTGGTGACCATGGTGGAGCGGCTGCTGAGAGACTCGGAGCGTTGCCGGGGCGTCTCCATCCACGTGGGCAGCGGCCCATGCTGCATGGCAGCCACACGAGCCACTCGGAACATGCTGCAGTAGACCACAAGGATGAGGAGCAGGGGCAGCAGGAAGTAAAGGACAGCAAAGACCACCACAAAAAGCTGGCAGTAGGCACTGTGACTCCATTGGAGTGAACAGCCTGGGGGGACACTGGGAGCTCCTTCCTCCCAGGAGACCCTTCCCAACACTGGCACAGAAGCCATGGCCAAGGCCTTCACCCACACACCCACTAGCACAGAGGCCACCAGCCCCAGCGTCATGCGCACCTCATAGCGCATGGGGTGGACTACGTAATAGTAGCGCTCCACATTGATGGCCGACACCGAGAGGATGGCCAGGCTAACAAAGCATACGCTCAGGAACAAGTAGAGGCGGCAGGCCACCTCCCCAAAGAGGGCATGGTCAAAGAGGGCAGAGCTGGAGAGCATGGCCAGAGGCATGAGGGTCAGGGCAGCCAGCAGGTCCACCAGGCAGAGGTGGAAGACGAAGACAAATTTTCTGAGGGCAGGTGTCTTGGCGATAACAGCCATCACAGCAGCATTGCCAGCCACGGCAGTCAAGTCCAACAAAAGCATGAAGAAGAGGGCCACAGATTCTGAAGCTACATCCTGCAGCCCCACCTCTGGAACCCCACTTGCAGTAGAGGGACCTGGGGTTTGAGGGTCCCTCCCCAGAATAGAAGAGTTCCCTGATGACTGGGGGATGGGTGAGGACTCCATGGGGCCGAAAGAGGACACCCAGGGTACCTCCTGTCACAGGCCCATCCCCCATCCTAGTCTAGCAATCCTGGGATGGTGAGCCCAGGCTCAGGTTTCCCAGTTTTGTGAGGAGCGCCCCCTACTGGAGCCTCTTGGTCTTGGTCGGGCTCTTATCACCAGCCTTCCAGGCTGGGATTGTCCGTGTCAGAGCACAAAACAGGCAGCTGAGGGCTCAGGATCTTATAGCCCCTTCCCTGTAGGAGGTGGCTCCAGAGTATGCCTTGGAGACTGCTAAGAAGCAGGAGATTGGAGAGATGTGGGAGGCTCACCCACTCAACTCTCCACCTTTAGAGTGGCCTTCAGTTCTTCTTTGTCACTTCCTTTCTGCCATTGTCCATAACCTTCTACCCTTTCAAGATATATTATCCAGGGATTCTAAGTCTTCTGTCTCCCCCTGTCAGGGTTCTGCTGAGCTCTGGGATAGCACCCCAGTTTGGGGGTTGCTTATGTAAGTTTCCTGATTTCTTATTTCCTTAGGATGGGAGGAGCTGAGGAGTAGAAGGAGCAAAAGATTTGGTTTCCAGTACCAGGTCTGGGCACTACTAACTCTGACTCTTCTCAACTTCGGTTTCCTCATAAAGGCATCTGTAAAATGACAGGAATAATACTTGCTTCACAACTGTGCTTGTGGATCCTGTGTGATTCATTAATAGCAATGTATCATACCAATCACCAACAGTAACATTTATATGGTGCTTTCCACATGCCAGGCCCTGTTCTAAGCATTTGACATATGTTAACTCATTTTAATCCTCACACAACCCTTTAAGATAGATATTATTCGCATCCTCGTTTTGCAAGGGATAAAAAGTACCTAGAAAAGCTAAGTAACTTACCCAAGGTCACACAGCTAGTAAGTAGCAAGACACCTGCCTGGGCAGTCTGGCACCAGGGCTAGAATCCTTGCCCACTGTGTCTGAAGGTGCCCTCCACATCCGCTGCACATCCAGTAAATAATTGTTGTATTTGAACTGACTCTAAAAATGTCTCTCATTGGTCTAAGGCTATCCTTTGAAAAGGAAAACTGTGCCCTAGCCTATTCTGACATCACCACTCCCAAAACAAAAAACTGACACTTTGGGATTGTTGAGAAGGAGCAGTGAAAACAAAATGTCCTGGCTGGAAGGAAACCAGGAGGTCAGCTCACCCAGCCTCCACTTTCCCCAAAGCCAGAGGTAGAAATCACTTTAAAACTGCCCTTCTCTAGCTCCTCATTAACTTCTCAAGGCCAATGGGGCTCTGCCTGTGTGAGAGGAACTGCACCCAAATTCCCACTCCCCGGCTCCTTAGATCTCTGGTTGCTGGAGCTGACCCTCAGAGCCTTGTTGGTCCTAGACTGTTACCACAGTCAGAACAAGGAGTGGAAGCTGGCACCTGGGTAAGGGTAAGTAGGTGTGAGAGTGGGTGGGGGACTGTGCTTGTGGAAGTGGGTAATCATAAATCTGAGAAGAAACCTGGAAGAAACTGGAAGAGAAGAAAGTCTTTGATTCAGTGTGTCTCATTTTTTCCTGATGAAATACTGTTTTATCTATCTTATTCATGTTGAGTTTGCATATAATTGAAATAGCTTGCCCAGTGCAATAAAAATGTTTTTCCTTGACACATTATTCTTGCAGTTCAGATTCACTGAGTACAGTGTGCTGAGTTATGCAAACTAGAGACAAACTGCAGATAATGCCAAGTCTGATGGCCTTTCTATACACAAGTCACAAGTTACCTGGGACACAGTTTCCTCATCTGTGAAATAAGAAGATTGGACTGAACAATCTCCAAGGATCCCTACATGTGATAACATTTGATTACTCTGTGAGTTCTGTGCTCTGGAGAGCCTCGTGGTTGCTCAATTTTAAAATCCATCATTTCTATGACTGCAATAAAGAGGACCACGTGGCCAGACAGGCCTCACTCTCCTCACAGCTACAGCCTCCTTACAACCACTGTTAAATGCAAACCTTGCACTAATCCAACTTCTAACATGCTGTGCATGCAATAGGTTTTATGAATTGCATGGATCAATAGAATTTTGTGAATTGTGTAAAACTCAAATTGATCAGTTGACTTCCTGTCCCCTAGTACAAACTCCAAGAATACACGTACTGTCAGTTAGTTGTGTGTTAGCCAGGGGACTCTCTTATGGAAAGGGTAACCTGGGCTCCTGGACTCAAAGCAACCCTGACTTTGGGCAACTACCTAGAGATGTGCATCTCTCCAGGGATGCAGAAAGCTCATTTTATAGTAAAGATGGCTACAGAGACTCTGGGCCTGCCCAGAAGATGAATAGGAGGGCATAAAAGTGGAGACCAGCTTCTCAGAAGAGCCTACCAAGAAAAATGCCAGAAAAATATAGGAGAAGCATACTTCCCCCTTTCTCTTTATGCTACTATTTACCCATCCCTTCTACCTGTGAGTGGAGCCCAGAAGATATGGCTCTGAGTCTCTTTCTCCTGAAGGAGAAAAGGCCCACCATGTCTGGATGGAAATCAAGAGTCTCACATAGAGAGGAGCAGACATGGTTTCCACGTGGGGATGGAGGGTACTATGCAGTCATGATGGGGCCCTAGGCAAGAAGGCATTGGACATTTATTTTTTTTCATAGCCCCCTCAGCCTTGCCAGTATCTCTACAATGACTCTGAAGTTCCAGAATTCCTTTTTACCACTTAACAGACAGACTAATATACCTGGCTTCTCAGCACTCCCTCACTGATGGCTGGGGTTATGGAGGGTAGGGCTATGGTGTAATGGTTTCATAGGGGAAACCTAGGACTCCTAGCTCATATCATTATGTCTTCTACCAGAACAGATGCTCTCGTTCTCCTACTGCTGCATTCCAACACCACGCCTCTTACCTCCAGAACCTCTTGGTACCTAGAAGGCTCTGCCAATAGGGCCTGAGGTCTGGGCCTCTAGTAGGGCATGGTCAAGTTACAGATATTCTTGTTTCAGGATGCAAGATGTACATAAATGCTCAGCCCAAGGCCACAGAAGTATCGGTGGGATTCACATGTGCCTATTTCCCAGATACAGAGCTTCTGTGCCAAGGACCCGAGCCTGGTCTTCCTTTAGTGGAGAGCATGCCCCTCCTAAGCTAAAGGAGATTTCCAGGGAGCTACAATATCTCTCCCCAGCAGAGTTACCTACTCCCAGGCCACAGTCGCTCATCAGCCAGATGCTGAAGGACCCCTTTCTAGGATGTGGGGGACCTATTCCTGTGATGGGGAGCAGGACAGATGAAGAACACTGTCTGCAGGATGTGGGTACTCCTGCCAGTAAGAGATGATCAACCCCAGCTCTAGGAGCTTCCGAGATGCCCACACCCCAGCACTGCCTTCAGGATACCTGGGAGCCCCTCACCTGATAAAGCCGCCTACCATAATGCAGGGAGGGCTGGTCCTTGGAATGCTACCCTTCTGTGGAGCACCTCAGCACTCACCACCAGGCCCTGGGTCTGATCCCCAGTCCTGGCCTAGTCGGCAACTCCTACCTTTGCTGAGTAGCTCCCGGCTTCCATGTGATAGCTTCTCTCAGCTGATGCTTCTCCAAGGCTGCTGAAGCCTAAACCACTGCAGTGAGCAGTGAGAGGCAGCCGGCAAAGCAGAATGCTCTGAGAGCTTCTGGGTCCTAATGGCCTCCTGCTTCCCATCCAGCCCCTTGGAGCCACTTCTGAAACAAAAATCAGGACACCAGTGCCCCAAGTAAGGTTCCCAAGAGTGAGCCCAACTCCTCTCAGTTCTATTAGGTTGGTGGACTGCATTTCAAAAGCTTCATGGGGTAGATAATGATAGGCAGGGGAGACCCTTCTGACCAGCTTGAAGAAGTTGAAAAAAACACTTGGGAGTTAGAAAATGGGGGTTCAAGCCTGGCTATGGCACTTACTAGCTATGTGACCCTGAGTAAGTCACTTCCCATTTTCAGTCTTTGTTTCTTCTACATTCAAAGGGAAAATAAGATAGATATCTCTGAGTTTCCCAGCACTGCCATTGCATGGTTCTGTGTGAAGTCACAGCTTAGGTGCTCTTATAGCAGGCAGGTCACTGCAGACACAGGGCAGCAAGGTTAACGCCAGGGAGAGTTGAGGCTCCAGGGGATGGTCCAAGGTTTTGCTCCTTTGAATGCTGCCAAATGTGTATAGCAGACAGACTTAGGAGTACCAGCCAGGTTTGAAGAGGAGCTGAAGGCCTTGTACTAAACACTATTATGTATTAGTGTTTTCTTAGATTGTTTATTTGGAGTGGGGCTGTGAGGGCTGATGGAGGCAGGGAGATCCAACATTCCCCTGAGTCACCGTGTAAACCACCATAACACTGCTCCCTGAAGATAGAGCAGGAGCCAGGTAGTCCAGAATGCTCCCTCTCTGGATTTGTAGGCCTGAACAGAGCTGAAGAGCATCATCCATGGAGCATCGCTTATTCATGTGATGGGCCTTTGGAGGTGCAATGAAGGGGCGTGGCCTCTGCTAGCTTTGTAGTCCCAGGTATATGACTGGTACCCAAGGATGGGCTCCTAACATTGCAGAGCTGCCAAACATCCTACAGGCCAAGGTAGCATGTTTCTGAGGCCCAGAAAGGTGAAGAGATTGCTCAAAGCCACATAGCTCCACGTGGCAGAGCTGGAAGTCTAGACAGGGAATTTAGGCATGATACCCACTCCAAGCCCACTTTCCTGAGACTTGTCTATCCAGTAACTCTCTGCCTCCAAAAAGGAAGAAAGGGAATTGTTTACCAGGAAAGAGGTTGATAAATCCATTGTACCAACCCAAAGAGCCATAAGAACAATGAATTACCCAAGGAACTCAGAGGGCCTGTTGGCTGCCCCAGGCCTCAAGTCAACAACAAACAACAAAGAGGTCAATGACCCACCTGAAGCCAATGCAGCAATCTCTGCTGTCACTAACCACTGAGTTTTTTCAAGTGCCAGGTCCTCCACACACAGTATGTTCAATCCTCACACAGATCTACGAGGCAGCCATCACTTGCTCTGTTTTATAGATGAGAAACAGGTACTAGAGGTGAAGTGACTTCCCCCAGATCACACAGCTAATGAGTGCCAAAGCCAATATATGAACCCAGGTCTGTTTGGAGTCAAAGTGTTTACTCCTTCCCCCATTCTCCACCGCCACTCTGGAGGCCTGAGATGAGGCTGGGCAGAAGCTCTAAAAGCCATTTCCATAGAAGTGATCATTGCCCTCCAGAAAGCCTAGAATGGGCAACAAAACTAGACATACTTGTACAGGGAAATCAAATGAAATTTTCAAATTAAAAACCTGTAGACAGCACAGGTTTTTATCAAGCCCTAGGCTGTCATGTTGGCAAGATTATCTTGGCATCAGTCAGATTCTTTGGGATTAGGTAAAGCCCATCCCTGCTTGGCACCTGCATCCTTCCTGTAGGGCCCAGAACAACATGAACCCTTTCTAAGGAATTCAGGAAGAACCAGAGCAAACTGAGCCTCATCAGAACAGGATTATAGAAAGAGGACTAGATTGGGGGTCAAAAAATCTTGGTTCCAATTTGGCGCTACTCGGCTGGCTGGTGATAAAACCTTAGCTTGACAGCTGTGCATCAGTTTTTCTATCTGTAAAATGAGCAATATTCTTGACTCATCAGCTTATTTCGTAGGGATAGGGATCCTGCGATACAAACATAGCCTGCTCCTCAGGCTTTGAGGAGCTAATACAGTTACACTGGCTGACCAAATAGCTCACGTGGTGGCCAGCAAGCAAGGCCTCCAGGTCCCAAGGCACCTCCCAGAGAGCTGCTAGGGGAGGTGGTACCAAAAAAGCAGTGGATCCTAGGGCATCCTCCCTGTTGCTGGAAGCCATCTTGGCTCAGGGGAGTAGGGGAAAGGGAAACTGCTTATCCTTGTCTGGGAAAAACTATTAATAATAATTATACTTCTTGAGGGTCCACTCTGGGGAAGCAATTCTTCTGCTGTATCCAATTAAATAATCTCAATCAGTGCTGCAGTAGCTACTGACATTACATCCTCTACTCCACCTGCTAATCTCTCCTTTTAGAGCTTAGCACAAAGGAGGGGGCAAGAAGACCAATGTGGAGAAACTAGATGTGATCCCTAAACCTCTGGCCTACTATCCTGCAAACATACCCGGGAGGGGGATCCTGCTGTAGGATGGGGACCAGGCTCTCGGGAACACTCCTGACCCACCCTAGCCCAACAGCACCTCCTGACAGGGTTATATTCCACCCTTTTCTGTCCCAGGATGAGATCTCGAAGCCAACCAAGTTTACAACCATTTATTCAATAAATATAGAGTGTTTTTCATGTGTCTGTATCCCCCTCTCTAGAGCCCCTCACCTGCTGAGTGGTACCCACTGCCTTCCTTCTCTGCTTTCTCTGCCTTCTGTCAAAACCTGCTCTCAGGAAAGAGGTTGATAAAGCCATTTACACTGACAGTAGCTTAATGTGTTCCCTTTCCCAGGAATATTAACAATTTAACAGGGAACAAAGAGAAGAAGTAGAATGTTGGGATATCAGCATCGACCAGGGGTGTCCCTGAGATCCCACAACATAGACTGCCTGTCAACAGACTCCTCCCCAACCTAGACTCACACACCCACCCCCCAAGATGCCAGGATTGTGTCCTCTCCACACCCACCTCTGTCCACATTGGCTCCCAACCCTGCACACCTAGACAGCAGGCTCACAGCTGGGACCTCCCCACTGCCATTCAGTTTCTGGCTGCCCAGAGTCCCCTCTTCCATCACCAGCCATGCCTCCCCAGGCACCTGCCTTCCCCTGCACACCATCTGGGGGCTGGGCTGAGAGGCTGAGGAGGGAGGCACAGGAAAGCAGAGGTGAGAGCCTTTCCGTTCCCTTTATTTCCCCACAGTCTGGCCCACACCCCCTGCCAGGAGCTGAGATCCAACGGTATATTCAGCCTGCAGCTGCCACTGGTCATGTGAGCCCATTGCTAGGTTACAGGGACCCAAAAATAAATCCTTCCCAACAAGATTAGAAACTGGGGGCCTTGGATGAACCGGGCTCAAAAGAGTGGCAGGAACACCCACAGTGTGTGTTCAGGCGAGGCCTGCTATGGACCCAGGGCCTTCCCATACTGCCCACCTCCCATCCATCCTTTGGGGCTCAAGGCCCAGAGAGCTCTCAGGTCCCTAATAATACTGTAAATAGGTCCACAAGCTAAGTATCCCTTCCTCACTAGCAATTAGGGCAACACCCATCTGCCTGTTCTTCCCATCCATCTCCCCACCATCAGCCTGCCCCTCCATATGCCCTGCCTCACACTCAGTGCACAGGCAAAGCAGCATTAGTCATTTGCCCTGTGGCCTGGGGGCCGTCTGTACTGATCATCCTTATCCAGACTCAGGAAGGGAGCTCTAGCAGTAGGCACTGTACTATGTGTGTTAACATGCATAGTCTCACACAATCTTCTGACTTCATCTCAATAACTTCATTTACAGATAAGAGAACTGAGGCTCAGAGACGTTGAGTGACTTTCCAAGAGCCACACAATTGGGCACCTGAGATTGAAAGCCCAGATCTATACTTATTCCTACTGGAGATGGGGTAAGGAAGAGGGCAGAGGATAGTGAAGGAAAGGGGAGTTCCTGAAAACCCTACCTGGGGGCTGATAACTTGGCATTTTCTTGCTCTGGATTGGGGGTATTGTCTCCCTCTGGGACTCCTTCCACATTCTCCAAGCTTGGGCCTCATGCCACCTTCCCCATGGCTTTGGGCTCTATCCTTTCCTCTGGGAAGCACTGCCCAGGACCTGGGTGGGGTCAGGACCTGGTGCTGGGGCCTAGCGAGGCCCATGCAGATCCCCATGGCTCAGCACCACTCTACTTCAGAAGCTAGACACAGATCGCTTCTCAGCCTTTTGGCTAAGATCAAGTGTAGAAGCTAGACACAGAGTCAGAATAGCGTTTCAGAGAGGGTCACAGGAGGTCAGGTGTCTAACCCCTTATATTACAGATGGATAGGCCCAGAGGTGGAAGGGAATAACTTGCCCAAGGCTACACAGCTAGAGGATGAAGAAAGGAGGACCAGAACCCAAGCCTCCAGATTCCCACCCATTCTATATGGCCCATCATTAAGGATGCATGTTTGGGGTTCACCAGACCTGGTGCTGGTGCAACCTGGAGTCCCTCCCAATACCTAGTGCCCTTCCTTACCCCACCACACCTCTAAGGCCCTCTCAGCAGTCTGTCCTCTTCACCTCCTTCTCTTTGGGAAGGTTCTGAGGAGGCCCCAACTCCCCATTCACCTGACTGCACTAGCCCTTGGCTCCCATTCTGAGCCCATTCCTAACAGTCTCCTGAAGCTTTGCAGCGCTCATCTCCACCTCCCTCAGTTTCCAGCAACCTGAACTGCAGGCTCCACTTTACTCCACTCAAGACATGTTTATTGAGCACCTACTGCATGCAAAGCTTTATGTAGGGAATGAGGAGAGAGAGATACCAAGATAAAACAAGTACAGACTTGCCCTTTTGGTGCTTGCAATCTAGGATGGGAACAGGAAGAGACTGAAACTGCTGGAGAGAGTCAAGGAAAAAAGTGAACCTACTCCTTTCCCCCAGGAAATCTAGAAAGGCTTCCTGAAGGAAATAGCATGGGTCTTAACAGAGGGGTAGGATTTTAACTGGGAGTAATTAGAAAGATTGAGGAGAGTCAGGTGAAAGAAGGCCTAGCAGAACATGGAAACCAGCAAATTTAGGAAATACCAGGGCACTGTGAGTTCCCCAATTTCACTGAAAAATAATCTTCACACAGGGAAGAAAGCAGATGAGAAAGGTAGACTTGCAGGACTGTGGAAGGCCTTGCAAACCTGGCTAGAAGCCAGACTGGGAAGTCAACACAGCAAAAGCAGTTTTAAGCAGGGGAACAGGGCCCAGATATGCCCACCTCCTGTCTTTTATTGAGTTTGCTGATCAGTAGTTACTGAACCTACAAGTTTCAGAGCAAGGGGCTGAACTAAAGACCAGGAATTTTCCTTGTCATTGAGGCCCTGAGGGAGGAGCAGAAAAACCATAGTGATCATCCAGATAGTGCACGTGAATGTGTGACAGAGTGAACTCAGAGGAAAGCGTAGGTTAGAGATAAGTGATAGATCAGATAATACTCATATTACCCAGGTGGGGCTTTCAGAGCACCAGCCCAGATCCCCATGAGTGACCTGCATGTCCATCCTCTGTGGAGGAGGTAAAGAGGGGTGGAGTGGTAATTTGGGTGCCTGGAAATTCTCCCTATTGATTCATGGTGTCATGAGAAGCTGCTCAGCCTGATCTGAGGGGTCATGGCACCCTAGACCTGTTCCCTTGGCTCTGGTCTGAGAACAAAGGGCTGGGCCGGATTTCCCAACTGGCGGCTCCCCAGAGCACTCCCTGCGCTTCCCGGTCTCTGACTCTGGTGGGCGCCCCTGCTCCGTGTCTATGGGGCGGTCACCCCTAAGCATCTTATCCTCAGCCAACCCGGTCCCACCGAGCCCTAAAGGCAGCCTGACTATTTCCTGTCCAGGATGGACCGCATTGAACACAGCGATACTGGCCCCGTGACTTCTTTCTCAACCGTTCTTCCCTCCAAAGTCCTCAACCTGCACTCCTGGCCCACCTAAAGGCAGGACCACCCCCATTCAAATCTCAAGCCCATCGGTCCAAGGGAGGGGGACACGCCTAGACCCATAAATCTCAGGGCCTTGGTAGGGAGGGAGAGCTGGTTTGCGAGTGGCCCCTTAGAGGGGGATGGTGCTCAGCCCTCACCCCCCTGCCTGGGGACCTTATTGCAGAATAGCATGTGGGAGCTCAGTGTCTTGGGTGGCCCAGTCTTCAGGAGCATCCCTGGAAGTTCTAAATTAGCCTCGCGCTGGGGCGGGGGTTCCTGGATGCTGAAGGGTTGGGAGGAAAGAGGCCCCAACTGCGCTCCATTTCCGGACCCCCAGACTGCCCTGACCGCCATCAGCCACGTGGGGGCAGTGTTGGCCATAGAGCTGCTAAGAGTCGACTGCAGGCTCAGGTGACTGGCTTCTTTCCCTACCAAGCCCCCACTTGCTTTCTCACTCCCGGAGACATGTCCTGTGGGCCCCGACCTTTTTTATACTATCACAATTTCGGCTGGAAGACAGCAGGAGGATCATGACTCCCCAGAGAAAATCCTTCTTAATCCTAGGAGGTTGTGAGGAAGAGACGGAAGACTGGCGTCCGGAGGGAGCCTGACCCAGCAGACCCGGGTGGCTTCAGTGTTAAGCGGGTAGTGAGCTTTGGGCTGCTACTCTCTTGGCTTCTTGGAGCCCCGGCTTCAAATGAGGGATTGCACTGGGATTTTAGACGTTCTCTCAGGTCCTTTTTCTCCTTAGAATTTGAGAGTCTGAGTCAGCAGCTGCTGTCCAGGACCCTGACAGCTTCAGAGGCTCAGGGCCCCTGCGGTGGGGGATGGGGGGGGGGGGTTTGCAGGAAATAGCATTGGGGACTTCTGATCTCTACAAACCAGGCCATTCTTCTGAGAGTCAGTGAGGAAGAAATTCTGGGTGGGGGCCAAGGCAGGGATAACTAGGATCAGCCAGGTCTGAAAAAGACCCCTGTAAGGGGCTCCATCTGATTGGTTTGTGTGTGACTGTGTCAGTGGTAGATGGCTAGAGGCTGATGGCTAGAGGCTGGTGGAGCTGGATGGGGCTACTCTGAAGTAGAGGCTGCAGAAAGCCTAAACTCCCTCCTTCCTGGGCTGCCTCACTCCCAGATCCCTACAATAGTCACATCTCTCTTCTCTGCTTTGCTTCAACTCCTGCTTTTAGCAACCTGCCTGAATCCAAACCCCCAGAGATTAGAGCCCACAGCTGCAATTCTCCAGGAAGGCTCTGCCTGGCCTGATCTCCAGACTGCCCTGCCTGCCCCCTTCCCTCCAACCAGCCTCTGCTCGCACCCTCATGCCTCTGTTCCCTGTGCCTCTCTGACCCGGCATTCTCTCCTGACTCCTCTAATTTCACACCAGGCTCCTGGACATTATCTGCCAGCACCTCAGCTTCCCTGATGGGGCATCTGATCCGGCACCTGGGGCCTGACTCCCCAAGCATAGTATGTGTCCTGGTTCTTTTATCCCATGTCCTCTTTCTTCCTTGATGACTCCATTTTCTCAATTTTTCCATCTCTCTTATTTGGTTTCCCTCCTTTGATCTTGCCTTTGCTTTCTGTATCCTATTGCCACAACTCTTTAAGTCTCAGAACCTCTTGGCCATGGGTCTCTTCTCCTTTCCGTTTCTTTGCCTCAGTGTATACCTTTCCCTTTTCCTTTCCATCTCTCTTTCTACCCTCACTTCCTCCTCCGCAGTGAATACACTGAGAATTTGATCCATCCCTCCCTGGAATGAGGGTATATATAGCAGGGGGAAGCTGGGCTGGGAGCCAAACTTCCTACTGGCCTCTTCCTTGCAGCCTTGGGCTCAGGCATTCAGGACCAGAGGTCGAGGACCAGTGGTAGGGACGGTCCTGGGTAGGGCCTCAGGTAGGGAGCTGGAGGACCAAGGCTGAATGCCACTGTAGAGAGTGACAGACCCAGCCAAAGAAAGGGATGTGACAGCAAGCTGGGGGAGTCCTGAGCTTCATGTGCAGACCAGGTTCTCCCCACCTAACATATATAGAGTGCCTACTTCTGTAGTTGGAAAAGGAGCTCTGGGTCAGAAGACCCTCCCAAGGGCCGTTCCTCCAGGGCGCAGATGCATGGGCCCAAGTGGTTACCAACAGACAGCAGCTGGGGACTGGAGTGGAAGTGGTACCCTCAAGAAACAGGCTTCACTCTAGCCCCAGCCAGCTCCACGGCCTAATTAGAGACCGGAACGGCATTGATCGTCCCTGAGCTCATTATGTCACAGCTGGGGAACAGCTGGCCAGTTTTTTCCAGGCCATTAGCTGCGCCATGAAGTGGAGAGAGGGAGGGGGGGCGTGTGAGCAGGATCAATACCCCGTCTGTCTGGGAGAAAGCGGCCTGGTGGCTGCCTCCTCTGGCATTTTGGGTGTGCTTCTTTCCAGGGCCGCCACGCTGGCTGCATTCCTTGGAGTTTGTACACATGACTTCGCTCCTTCCATTCTGGAGCCTGGAGAGATAGGGCTTGTGGCTTCTGAGCTTGACTCTGACCTAGCCCATGGGGCCCCTCAGAACCTTCTCTCATGGGGGAGTATGAAGGACAGGAAAGAGCTCAGATTACCTACACTGGTCGCAGAGGCAACCTCAAAAGTGCGGCTCTTCTCCACCCCCGAAGCAAGATGACACCTAAGGCAGCTACTCCCAAGGGCCCTGGGTCCACCTCTCTGCCCCTGGGCTCGGCTGGGTTGGGTTTCCTGAGGGGTGGGGATATGGAAAGGGAATCCTCTGTCTCTTGGGGAATGACAGTGCTAGAAGGAGGGAGAGAAGAGACAATAGTTCTTACTCTTTCTTCCTCTCGCTGGCCTGGGCAAGAAGAGGCTCAGCTGGGCATCACTCGAGGCAAGACAAAGACTGTCCATATGGCCTGACCCCAAGAGTCTCACTGTTGGAGGGAGTTCAGCAGTACTTAATAAACTGTCATTTTACTTATGGGATTACAAAGTGTGAAGTCTGGAAGAGACCTCCAAAATATCTCTAGCCACACTCCTTGTGTTACAGGAGGAAAAAGCAAGCTCTAAAAAGGCCTGAAGCTCCACTCTTCCTGGCTGATTGTATCAAAGGGCTTTGTTTTAGTTCTGTTTCCCTCCCATTTGTTCCATATTGAGTTCTAATATAGCCCCAAGGTCTCTTGGGCATTGTGCTCAGGCTGCTAGTGGAAGCCTTCCTCTCCAATAGAGGTGTGGGGATTGCGGGGCTCCCCTCCAGCCTCTCAACCCCCACTCTCTAGCACCATCATGGGAAAAAACGGCTCCAATCGCTAGACATCCTGCTGAATCTCCTGAGCAGTTTTCTTACACCACTGAAGGGCAGGGCTGTGCACAGCACCCTCTGTTCCCCAAATTTCCCACCATGGCCTCCTTTTCCAGAATCAGCAGTAAATAGAACACAGAGTTCACAAGGCCTGAATTCCAAACTTGACTTCCTTCTAGGCCCAGCTCTAGCCCTGAAGAACTGGCAGAGAATGATATAACTAGAAACACACGAAGGGTGGAAGGGCCCTTAAAATTTATTCCTCATGTTACAGATGAGGAAGCTGTCGCCCAGGGAAGAAGAGGATTTGCTCAAGGACAATCAGCTGGTTAGAGGCAGGTTGTTGTTCTTTTTCTATTTGTTTTTTTCAGGCTAATCAAGTGAGGCAGTGGGAGTGAAGAAGGAACAAAGAATGTGATCAATTAATTGTAAGCACCACTGCTCTCAACCAGCCAAGATGGATTTGAGATCAGGTTTCCAACTCCTCCTAGGAAGTCAGTGCTGGTTCCATTCCACCACTGAGCTTCAGCTCTAAGTTCCAAAAGCCACTAATCAAGGTCTAGTGGATCACCCTTGACCCACCTTATATGCTCTGACAAACCCAATATGTGACCCCTTACAAATCCGGAGTGTACACTCTTTCTCAGGGGGTCTCAGAATAGCGGGGGGACCTGGGGCTAGTCAGGGATACAGCAGAGACCACTGGGGTCTGCCATGTCTGATGTTGATCCATCTGTCTGGGTCCAAGAGATGCTTAAGGCAGAAGGAGCCTAATGATAACTTGGCATTGCCAGAACTTCCTCCAGCTGGATTCACAGAGATAGAGTGAACTACAAGAAACCAAAGTATTGCTCTTTCAGCTGGCATTGTGAGGAAACACATGTCTGCCTGGGCTAGATGAAAATAACAGTCACTGGACTGGGAATCCAAGTGGGCACGTAAGTGAGTTCCCAGGGCCAGCTTCCTGGGGCCATTGGGAGGGCAGCCCCATCCTTGTTTTTTCTTGGCTTCAGAACAGATAGGGACAGCCTTAAGCAGCAAGACACTGAATCCTTGTTCTAACTGGAATCAGGGGGCAGGAGGAGAGTAGGGTGCTTCAAAGGCCAGAGGCCTGGGGGGTAAGATTGCTATGGTGGAAAAGTAGAGCTCTGAGAAGCCAAGGGCACAGGAAACAGAACCTGCTGGTAGAAAAGGAGCCAGGGAAAGGTAAGTGAGGGAGGTGCCAATGAAAAATCATAACCTGTATGAAAATGTCCATAGAGGGAGGGGGCATCGTTCAAGTCCTGACTTTACATCCCATTGATGTCATTTGGTAGCCCTACAGAAGTCCTGATCTATGAAAAACGCTAAGAGCAATATTTGCCTCACAAGTTGCTGGCGTTCTGTGGTTCACATGAGGAAATGTGGGTGAAAGGCTTTGGAAGATGTACAAACAGTAATGATGGTTTTTATTACACCACATCTGTGGTGTGGAGCTTTAGGACCCTGATTCCTAAGTTGCCAGGGGATGGTGTGTGTATCATAATGCTGTGTACATAAGTATTTTTGTCAAGAGTGACAGAAGCAAAGGGGCTCTCCTTCTAGAAGGGACTACCCAGGCCCCACGAACAGATGTTTATGAATCTATAATAGCATGCATCCATCCCCACAGGGTCTCTGCTCAGAGAAGGCGTCTGAAACTGAGGCTTCCAGGATGTGTGTGCACAGACACGCATGCCCACGCACACAGACACACAGACATTGTGGCAATGCCTGCTGGCTTTGCCATTACCCATTCCCCCTCGTGGGCCGTTGGCCTCCCCAGTCTTCAGTCAGTAAAGGAGTTCATCTCTGAGATGGTAACTGGATGAAGAACTGAAAGAGATGAGGGAGAGTTTTGGATTCATTTTCTATAGTTTTCTCTTCTTTTCTTTTCTTTCTTTCTTTCTTTCTTTTTTTTTTTTTTTTTTTTTTTTTTTTTGAGACAGAGTCTCACTCTCTTTGTTGCTTGGGCTAGAGTACCAGGGCATCAGCCTAGCTGACAACAACCTCAAATTCCTGGGTCAAGCAAGCCTCCTGCCTCAGCCTCCTGAGTAGCTGGGAGTACAGATGCTCATCATCATGCCCAGCTATTTATTTTCTCTTTTTAGTAGACACAGGGTCTCACTCTTGCTCAAGCTGGTCTAGACTCCTCAGCTTAAGGAATGCTCCTGCCTCACCCTCCCAGAGTGCTAGGATTACGGGAGTGAGCCACTGTGCCCATCCTAGTTTTAGTTTTCTAAGAGAAAGAAGATACTACTAACGATATATATTTGGTCTGATGTTTTGTGACTTACAAAACATTGTGACGTGTATTATTATTTAAGCCAGATGGCATTCTTATGAGATCAGTACTGTCATCTGAAGCTCAGAGAAATAAAATGACTTCTTCTAAATCTTCCAGTTCTTAGGTAAAAGATCAGGACCCAATCTGGCTTATTTCCCCAAATTCTGTTCACTATGATGCTTGCTTTACTACTTCTCGAGAATCTCTTGTTAACTTCCAACTATTAGCAAGCATCTTTCCTGCCAGAGTCAAAGGCCACAGGTGTTCTGCATGATACATGTTTTGTTTACATTTTATTTTGAAATTATTTCAAATTGACAGAGAAATTGCAAGAAAGGTTCAAAGTACTCTTACACATAGCATACTTTTCACATGATTATTTTATAATTTCCTCTTTTTTTCTGTATTTATCAATTGGTATTCAAATGCTAGATAAATCCTTCCCTCTATTTATTTGTGTATTTATGTATGCATTAATTCATCCATTCCTATTTTATCCAATGGATTACAACTTAATACTAATACTAAAATTATTTATATTGATGTCTAAATTGTCCCAGCTTTGGCCTGTGCATGCACCTTCAACCTGGAGTCTTGATCTTTTTGACATGTTTCTATCATTCTCTGAACACTTCCCTATGTTCCAGCACAAGATACCCCAAGCTCACTTAGTAGTTACTAGGCTGATCAGTCCTGGGTTTTGTTTTTGTTCTGTAGTAGAAAATAGTATTTAGAAGCCAAGATCTAGGTAGTTGGTGTGCTCGCTGCTACTGGGGCATCATTCTGTCTAATACCTTGAGAGATACCACATAAATGAGCTTTTTCATTTGCAAGGCTAGCTATGGATATATACACATTTGCTTTATTTATATGTATGAAAAACATGGGTTTGACAAGGTGCAGTGGCTCACGTCTGTAATCCTAGCACTTTAGGAGGCCAAGATGGGAGAATCACTTGAGACCAGGAGTTCAAGACCAGCCTGGAAAATACTGAAAACCTCATCTCTACAAAAAATAAAAATGTTAGCCAGGCATGGTGGTATGCGCCTGTAGTCATGGCTACTGAGGAGCCTGAGGTGGGAGAATCTGTCAAGTCCAAGAGTTTGAGGCTGCAGTGAACTATGATAATGCCACCACATTCTAGCCTGGGCAACAGAGACTCTGTCTCCAAAACAAAAACAAAAACTAAATAAGAAATCCCATGAGTTCAAACTAATTATCCCAATTCTGATCTAATACCACAGAGTTTACTCCCTTTCCATATATGTAACTCCTGTCACTACCCATGACTCCCTGATTACTAACCATTACAAATATGGCTCCCATGATCCTTGTTACATTTTCTGTTTTTTACTTGTGATCAATCTCCTAACCACACAGGCCACCCTCTCTGCCTCAGACTCACCAAACATGCTGGTTGAACCAGCCAACTTTGACCCCAGCCATGCTGACCACACCAGCTATGCTGGATGAATCCTCATAGATCAAGGGGAAGGAGGTAGGAAGGGCACATTCTGTAATGTTTTAAAAGGATTTTACTTATTAAAGAGAATTTTGCACATCGAAATCAATTTCACTGTCATTCAGACCCTTGTCATATAACCCGAGTACATTTGTTCTAAGAACAGAGCACTTCAGTGTTTCTAATAGAGTAACAGAACAGAGCTAGGATTTATAAAATTAATTTTAGATTAATCTGAGAAACATATCATGTACATGTATATATGTGTACGCATGTATATATGTATTCACTCTGAATTTTAACACTGTCATAATCTGCTTTACTAATTTATATTCAGACTAACTTAGATGACAAAATAGATAAATTCAGAAACAAATTTCAAAGAACATGCATCAGAGACTGATGGGCTGGTTGTTTACCAAACCATTTCCTTTTACTTCCTGAGTACATAGCTTGACTACAATTCCTAGCCTTCCTTGCAGTGAGGTGTGGTCATGTGACTGAGTTCTGGCCAGTGGGATATAGCAGAAAAGATGAATGCCACTTCCAGAACTGACCCATAAAATCTGTATACTCCCTATCTCTTCCCCATCTGCTGACTGAATATAGAATTCTCCAGTAGAGCCTTCCAAAGCCTGTAGCAGTGCACAGTGCCACAAGATGAATACTGCTGGGTCCCTGATTCACCCAGCAGAAGGCTGTCAACTGCACACCTGCATTAAACTGTTCTGTGAGTAAGATGTCAATGTCTACTAAGATAAGCCACGGAGGTTTGGGGGTTAGCAGTTATCTGACCCTAACCACCACAGTAAGTAAATGAATTGCCCAAATTTACCCTTCAGAAGTGACAAAATATAACACTGATCCCAACCTGAGGGACCCCTACCTTTTGATTCCTACATGAGGACTCATCCCATCAGATCAGACCAGGTAACATGAACCAGGTACCTTGGAGAGACAGTAACCCTATCATTCAGAATCTTTCACTATTCCAAAAAGCAACATTTTCCTCTTTAGTCCAAGTATGACATAGGCCTTACCCTTTTTTTCCCTTCCCTTTCCTAAAGGGACTATTACCCAGGTTTGCTTTTTCATGGATTCATCTTCATCAGATGAAGTTGAATTATCTAGTTTGTCTAACATCTGACCTCCAGAAGAAGGCTTACTCGCTATGTAGAGTTCAGCGTCCCTGCCAAAAGGGGACAGCCCTTCAATTTCCTACAAGTGGACTCTGTGATTCATATGAAGGTGGCAAGGCCTGTAGTCTGAGATGAACCATAATGCCTGAAAGACAAGTTCATTTCCTCCTCCATGCACAGTTCCTGGTTCAGTGGAAAGATACCACCACCTCATGTCTTTTCATAGGTTGATAACTACTGGTTCAGCAAGTTAGCACAGCCCAGGCTATTAGAAAATAAGTCTTTCCAAAGAGGAAATTCTTCACCCTTCTCCCTTTAGGCAAGACCAAGAGAACAGAGAAATCAGGTAAAGTGGAAGGGAAGATAGAGAGCAGTACAATAATACAGGAAAAAGGAAAACTCAGCCTAGAGACAGGGCCCATAAGAGGCATTGGAAGCTTTCCTAGCCTGGACTCCCAGAGGACACCACAAGCACATTTCAGAGTTAGAGTGATAACATCATGTTTCCAGAGCTGGGCAAAGCTCCAGGATCATTGTACCTAATTCCCTTATTCTATAAAGAGGAAATGGAGGACCAAAGTGATTAAGGACCATGTCCAAGGTCAAAGAGGTAGGCCTAGAGTCCCAGACTAATGTTCTTTGCACTTTTCTATTCTTGCTTGCAGGTCTGATAGGAACTCAGTTCAAGGGGTTGGAGTAGCAGATGTAATTAGGAAACTAAGTGCTGGAGTGTGTGGTCCCTGAGGACTCATCTCTCCATGCCCTTGACCATCTCCTAGCCTCCCTGAAAACCTTTCCCTGCTTCTATGAGAAGCCAGCTCCCATCACCCACCAGGGACTGACACAAACAGTCTGGGGCAAGTCTCTCAATTCCAAGGTGAAGCAGGAGTGGGAACATCTCCACTTAGAACTCCAGAGTATCTGTAAAGGGAAAGTGTCTCCAGACTGGAAAGACATAAAAATCTCCCTGAACCCAGAAGCATGCTTGGAATAGTATCAACTGCTGCATCACCACTCCAGCCCAGCCTTGCTAGTGAGGCAAGCCGCAATCAGGAAGATAATTAGCTTGCTGTTATTTATTCCCTTCACTAATCAGCAGCCCACTGCTTGCACAGTGGAAAGGGCTCCCGCCCCCAGAGCTGTGGGGGTTCTCAGGGACCTTTAGTTACCAGCCAGGAAACAAGTAGCAGAAGACAAAGGGCTGGGGAGAAGAAGAGATGGGAAGGAGACCAGACACCAGCAGCCAGGCACTGGAGGCTTCTGCACAGCACACAGGTCCCCAGGGAGAGGCAGCCCAGGGATCTTCCGGAGCCCGGGGCAGCACTACACTCCTGTTCATTTGTTCGAGGAGTTGGGCTCTGGTCGATAAAGGGCGGCTGGCATTCAGCTCCCTGTTCTGCCTCACTGCAGTCAAATTGCCTTTTTCCAAGGCGACTTTCAGAAAAAGATGACATTTATCAAAGCCTGCTGAGTGGTGACCTTGGTGGGAGGGAGAAAGGGCGGGTGTACTGTCTGTAGAAGGAAGCAAAGAAAATGAGGAAAACCTACAGGGGAGGGCATGCTTTCAAACCTCAGAGTTGTTGGAACAATCACGGGGAGATGGCTCTAGAGCTCAGCTCAATGCTCAACTATATTTCCTCCTGTCCCCTTCCTCAGCAGCAGCAGCAGCACATTCTCACTGGTAGTACCTGGCTTTCCAGCCCAAAAAGGAGAACTGGAGATGCTCCATTCACACAACAATGTTTGGGAAGAGCTCGGGCCTGTGATTTGATAACTTTGTGAAATACAGATCCTCAGGCCTTGGCTATACCTGTACTCCCAGCTACTTGGAAGGCCTGAGCCAAGGAGTTTGAGCTCAGCTTGGGCAACTTAGTAAGACCCTGACTCTAAAAACAAAAGACACCCTTAAGATCAGTCGTAGTTCCAGAATTTCCATATAGGACAAGCTAAAAGGCTGCCATTTGGTTGGAAGGCGGGAGGTGGGGAAAGCTAGACGATTCCTCCAGAAGGTGTGTTAGTGTAGCCAAGTACATTTTTTTTTAAAAAAACATATATTGTATTGCTGTTTTGAAGGGTATGGCCAAAGCCCACCTCCTGCCCCCAGCTATCCTGTGGCCCCACAGCTGTACGGGATGCCAGAGTTGGAAGAGGACATAGGGGACATCTGGTCAACCTCTGGCCCTATGCAAGACTCTTCACAAGTTTCTTCCCTTCTCTTCTCTGCCTCCTAAGTCTTCATGCTCTTATATCACCTGTCACATGCACTGTGACCTCTGTGTCTCATTTTCCTTCACTAAACCATAGCCCTTGAGAACAGAGACAGTTTCTTATGCGTCTACTTTTATATTCCGCTTTTTAAAAACTGTACACTCAAAGAAGTTCTTGTTATATGTGAATGGGGGTGTGAGCCTCCAAATTTGTACTTTTTTTTCTTTTTGAGACAGAGTCTCACTCTGTCACCAGGCTGAGTGCAGTGGTATCATCATAGCTTACTGCAACCTCAAACTCCTGGGCTCAAGCAATCCTCCTGTTTTAGCCTCCTGACTAGCTGGGACTACAAGTAAGGGCCACCACACCTGGCTTATTATTATTTTTTTTTCTATTTTTGTAGAGATGGGGTTTCACTTTTGCTTAGGTGGGTCTGGAAATCCTAAGCTCAAGCAATCTTCCTGCGTCAAACTCCCAGACCTGTACTTTTTTTTTTGAGACAGAGTCTCAAGCTGTCGCCCTGGGTAAGGTGCCATGACATCACAACTCACAGCAACCTCAAACTCTTGGGCTTAAGCGATTCTCTTGCCTCAGCCTCCCAAGTAGCTGGGACTACAGGCGCCTGCCACAAGGCCTGGCTATGTTTTTATTTTTTATTTTTTATTTTTTTTTGGCCGGGGCTGGGTTTGAACCCGCCACCTCCAGCATATGGGACTGGTGCCCTACCCCTTTGAGCCACAGGTGCTGCCCCTGGCTATTTTTTTGGTTGCAGTTGTCATTGTTCAGCAGGCCTGGCCCAGACTCAAACCCGGAAGCCTCTGTGTATATGGCTGGTGCCTACTCACTGAGCTACAAGTGCCGAGCCCCGGATCTGTACTTTTAATAGGGAAGGTATCATAACTTCCATTTTATACATGAGAAAACTGAGGCCCAGTCATACAGCTATTTGATGGAAGAGGTTTTACTAGAACCCAGCTGTTTCAACATGCAGTCCAGTGCTGTTTCTACTGCCTATAAAGGCCAGACCCCTACACAGAGTCTTCAAAATAACAGGCAACTGAAAGATGTTTGCTAACTTGAATAGAATGCGCATATCTTACCTTCCAGGTCCTAGAAAGAAGAAATTATTTCTAAAGCATATTTTCATCCCATTCCACCTGGCCTCACCCTAAACGCTCTGCCCTAAGGACTCAACGGATGATTGTGAGGAAACACATACAACAAGACTGCTGGACTATGTACTGCTCCAACGACTACCTCTGGTTGTGCTTCAATCTGTAAATGAGCTGCCCAGAACTGAACTTGATACTCCAGCTATGGTCTGACCCAAACTAAGTATAGCTAGAGCTCCTTTACTTGTGGTTTCAAAGGAACCACTGCCCATTCTTGGGAACCAGACCTTGCCCTGCCTGCTGGTCTGGCTTGTGCCCACCCAAGAACTGATAGGAACTGGCTACTCTGTTATTGACCCTGGGTCTGCCTTGCTCCTTCATACCCCTACAGAGGCTTCCTAATGACTTCCTAATCCTAGTTTCCCATTCATCCACACCTAGAAATTTGCTCTGGGCCCAGATCCCTGGAAGACAGGCCCTAGAGAACATAGAACACATTATCACACATTTTCCCTAATTCTATTTGCTTTGCACTATCCTTAGAAATGTGCATTAAAAAGAACTTTGACTAAGGTTGCATGAGACAGCTCACTCCTACCTCCCCACCTTAGAGTGCCTACTGTATGTAACAGACTCTAGATGTTCTCGATGTATGAACCTAGTAAATCCTTATAACAACCCCTTTAGGCAGGTATTCATCTTAGCCCCACTATATAGGTTAAGTAACTAGCTCAAGTCACACAGTGGGTAGCAGAGCCAGAATTTGATCCCAAGAATCCTAGCACAAGAGAGTACTCGCTTATTTACAAAGCTACACTATTTCTCTAGGTTCTTTGTTGTTGTTGTTGTTGTTGTTGTTGTTGAGACAGAGTTTCACTTTGTTGCCCAGGTTAGAGTGCTGTACAGTCAGCCTGGCTCACAGCAATCTCAAACACATGGGTTCAAGCAATCCTCCTGCCTCAGTCTCTTGAGTAGTGGGGGACTACAGGTACCTGCCACAATGCCCGGCTAGTTTTTCTATTTATTTTGTTTGTTTGTTTGATAGGCACTCGCTCTTCCTTAGGCTAGTCTGGAACTCCTGCGCTCAAGGGAGCCTCCCTTGGCCTCTTAAAGTGCTAGGATTGCAGGTGTCAGCCACTGCACCTGGCCCTTTCTTTAGGTCCCATGAACTAGCTTGGGTACTTGACTGCTAAGGTCTCTTCCAGAATGGGTAGTCCAAAGTCCTCTCATGAGAGGTAAGGATCAGACAGGCTAATATTATGATTAGTCTGAGAATCAGCTAAAAACCAATATAAGTAGTTGAAGGGTAGAAACTTTCAAATGACAATGAGTTGGTAAAGACTCAAGACAACATGATTAGAGGAGAAAGATTTATGAACTCAAAGAACTAATCAAATGGGCACAGATCAGAAAGGAAAATCTTTAACTATAAACTTAATGTTTAGTTTGACTATAATCCCTCCCCAAATCATAAAAGCACGGACTTCCTAACCTGCAATATTTACTTTCCAAATATAACGCACACTAGTCAAAGATTCATATGATAAGAAAATTATCTTAGAAGTTTCAACATTAACTAGGATTTAATTCTAGATATAAAGTCTTTAGAAATCAAAAGAGAGAGAGATGTATAGGAAAAGAAAATATTTTCACACTTGTGATGAAACTTCCTAATGGAAAAAATGCAAAACTCCTTGAAGAGGACCTCCTGGTTATCCAGCCCTCCATGACAGAAATTCCAGGGCAGTCATTACCCATACATGTAACAATGTCTTGGAACCATAGTCTTCCATCTCTGGAACGTCTGGTCAGCTGCAGATGGATTGTGATAGTGGAACCATATCCCTAAGGGCTGAAATAACATTTGGGGTTTGTTTCATTTTGTTTTGTTTTAGAGACAGGGTCTCACCTATTGTCCAGGCTGGAGTGCAGTGGTGCAATCATAGTTTATGTAACCTCCATCTTCTGGCCTCAAGTGATCCTTCCACCTGGGCCTCTCAAAGTGCTGGGATTATACATCTGACCCACTGTGCTCAGCCTAAAATAACATATTGAACCATCAATTGTTCAGCCATATTTCAAAGACTTATCTGTCTGGTGACTCAGTGTAGGACTATTTTGAGATGTCCATGTGTAAATGTCAAAAGTTAAGAAAATATTCATGGGGCGGTGCCTGTGGCTCAGTGGGTAGGGCACCAGCCCCTTATTCTGAGGATGGTGGGTTCAAACAGTTTGGATGGCAGCCAAACTGCAAACAAACAAAAAAAAGAAATAAAAGAAAATATTCATGATTTCAGCTGGGCAAGGTAGCTCACAGCTATAATCCTAGCGCTCTGGGAGGCCAAGGCTGGTGGATTGCCTGAGCTCACAAGTTTGAGACCAGCCTGAACCAGAACGAGACCTCGTCTCTACAAAAGAAAGCCAGGCGTTGTGGCTGGTGCCTGTGGGCCCAGCTACTGGGGAGGCTGAGGCCAGAGAATTGCTTGAGCCCAAGAGTTTGAGGTCGCTGTGAGCTATGACACTACAGCACTCTATCGAGGGAGACAAAATGAGACTCTGTCCCCCGCCCAAAAAAGTTCATGATTTAGCCATCTAGATGGTCACCTGTATGGAGGCAGGACAGCCCTGACCGACAGCAGGCACTATAGATTGAACAGGTGCCTGAAGAGCCCAGGACACTGATAGGCGTTGTCCATAGCACCCCTTGACCCACACTAGTGAGCCATCAACTGCCCCTACTTAATATGCACATCCTTGTGGCTTTTGCAAATCAAGTGGAGCTTCCAGGAAGTGGGCAAAAAGGGAGTCCAAGGCCTATTGTTTAGAAAAGGACTATTTGCCCGCTAGACATTGAATAAAATCAAAGTGTGAACATGCTAAAGGGCAAGTTAGAGACACTGTCTCTTAACCCCCCAAAAGTGAAAAGGGTCAATGAAGTGAGTGACGGTTTATGGAGTGGCAGGAGGTTGGCAGCAAAAATCCCCCTGATTGAGCACCTTCGGGGAAAAACCAAACATGGAAACACGGAGGAACTGCTAGATATAAAAAGGGCTCAATCCAATGGTGAGGACTAAAATGTTAGCCCTTTAAGCAAATGTGTTTTTTTTTTTTTTTTTTTGAGACAGAGACTCATTCTGTTGTGTAAAGAATAGGCTAGAGTATCATGGCATCAGCCTAGCTCACAGCAACCTCAAAGTCCTGGGCTCAAGCGATCCTCCTGCTTCAGTGTCCTGAGTAGTTAGGACTGTAGGTGCCCATCACAATGCCTGGCTAGTTTTCCTTTCCTTTTCTTTTCTTTTCTTTCTTCTTCTTTTCTTTTTTTTTTTAGGTGGAGATGGGGGTCTCACTCTTACTCAGGCTGGTCTCAAACTCCTGAACTCCTCTCAAGGGATCCTCCTGCCTTGGCCTCCCAAAGTGCTAGAATTAAGAACTCATCTTCATTGCTATTCAATCCAAAATAGTCTCATTTTAGAGCCTCCCTGTTTTTGCAAATACTCAAGAACTACAAAAAATGTCTGACATTAGTAACACCACTGGGGTTGTACAGAAGGCATGAATACTTAAAATATTAAATATTTTTCAAAATTTGAATTTCTATTTAAAATTTATACTTTTACATTATAAAAGCTAGTTAGGCCAGAGAGGGAGAGCTTGAAAATATGCGTGAATACTCCAAACAGGCAATACCCCAGAATGTGAAGACAAGGTAGACAGTTATGCAAGGTAACCTGTACACATGTGGACATCGAAACCAGGGAATCTCCTAACTTTTGAGAAAACTGGGATTTTTAAAAGGTAATAATTATAAATAATAAGGCATTTTTACAAGTGTCATTTCATTTGATCCCCAAATTATATATATATATATTTTTAGTCAGAGTCTTACTTTGTTGCCCTCTGTAGAGTGCTGTAGTGTTATAGCTCACAGCAACCTCAAAATCTAGGCTCAAGTGATCCTCTTGCCTCAGCCTCCCCAGTACCTGGGACTACAGGCACCTGCCACAGGACCCAGCTATTTTTAGAGATGGAGTCTCAGACCTGGCGTGATGGCACACGCCTGTAATCCTAGCACTCTGGGAAGCCAAGGCAATGGATCACCTGAGCTCACAGTTTCGAGACCAGCCTGAGCCAAAGTTAGATCTTGTCTTTAAAAAAATAGCTGGACATTATGGCAGGCACCTGTAGTCCTAGCTGCTTAAAAGGCTGAGGCAAGAGAATTGTTTGAGCTCAAGAGTTTGAGGTTGCTGTGAACTCTGACAACATGGCACTCTACCCAGGGTGACAAAGTAAGACTCTATCTCAAAAAAAAAAAAAGAAAGAAAGAAAGAAAGAAAGAAAGAAAGAAAGAAAGAAAGAAAGAAAGAAAGAAAGGAAGGAATAGAGTCTCGCTCTTGCTCAGGCTGGTCTCAAACTTCTGAGCTCAGGCAATCCACCCACCTCATCCTCCCAGAGTGCTAGGATTACAGGCATGCTACCACACCTGACCCAAAATAATTTTACACAGCAAGCTCAGATGTTATTACTGTTCTCATTTTAGAGGTAATGGAAAGAAATTTAATAGACCAAGTGAAATATCCAAAATCATAAACTCACTATACTGTCATGACTTGTCCTAGCTTAAGATCTATGGCCCATCCTTACCCCTACACCAGGAATTGAGGAGACTAACATATAATAAATATGCTAATTAATACAATTATTAATTGATTCATTCAATAAACATAATTTGAATGCCTACTAGGAATCAGATCCAGGGCAAATCCCTGCTCTCAAGGAGTTAACAGCCTGACATCTGTAAATAGACAAAACACTATACAAAAAGTTCTTTAAGGATACATATACAATGTCGAATAGAATTACAGAAAGGAATATCTAAGTGTGCCTAGAAAATTAGACTACATTGTCCTAAAAGAAGGGTGGCTAACCTCCTTTAAAAGATACACACACACACACATATTTTTTAAGACAGAGTCTCATTGTTTGCTCAGGTTAGAGTGCCATGGTGTCAGCCTAGCTCACAGCAACCTCCAACTCCTGGGTTCAAGCAATCCTCCTGCCTCAGCCTCCTGCTAGCTAGGAATACAGGCATGCTCCACCATATCTGGATAATTTTTTCTCTATTTTTAATAGAGACAGTGAGAGGGGGCTCACTCTTTCTCAAGCTGGTCTGGAACTCCTGAACTCAAGTGATCCTCTCACCTCAGCCTCCTAGAGTGTTAGGATTACAGGCCTGAGCCACCATGCCCAGCCAAAGGTATCTTTTAAAAGGAGTAAAAATATAGCTTCTTAATTGGGTGTATCCACCTCCAGCATTCTCCATTCTAATTCTAATGGCCAGTACTAATTCTTAAGGAAGAAAAAAATATTTCTAGAATGAAGAAAAGCAATTCATTCAGTCTCATAGCATGGTAGACATATCCAACCTCTTTTGCACAAGTACTGAGCTAAACAGCCTTCCAAATTGTATTTAGGAACACTGGGTTTATCCATTCCAGCAAGAGGAAATAAACATTCACTAAAAATAACCTGTTGTTATTTATTCTTCCCAGGTCCTTTTCTGTTGTGAATTAATAGATAGTTGTTCTGGTCTAAAAAAGCAGCTGCGGGAGAGTTATTATGAGTCAGTTCTCTATACCCGTGCCACTCTAATGGAACTTTCTGTGGTGATGTGCTGTTCAGTGGGGTAGCTAGCCACATGTGTCTATTGAGCATTTGAAATGTGGCTAGGGAAGTGATTTATAATGCTATTTAATTTTGATTAATGTAAATAGCCACATGTGGCTAATGGCTACCAATTGGGGAAGTTCAGCTCCAGACTCTTGCTACTCAAAGTGTGGTCTGTGGACCAGCAGCATCAGCACCAGCTTGTTAGCCTGTCAGAAATGCAGATTCCCAAGGCCTCCCACACAGACCTATCGATTCAGAATCTCTGTGTTAACAAAATCCCCTGATGATTTGTTACACACATCAACATTTTAAAGGGGCATGGCTATTTCTGGATAAACTGAAAAAAAGACCGAATAAAGACCATGTTTGTGGTGACGCCTCCAAATTGTAGGTACCCACTCTTGAAACCAGTATTCAGCATAAATGGCCTATTTTTTTATCTGTCCCTACCCTACCCCTTAAATGTAGCAGAAAGAGGAACAAGAGAAGAGAGAGCCTGGAACACTGAAACCTAACGAAAGTTAGTATAGGATACGGGATGCAGTGGGTAGAGTACCTATGTATTTCGCAAGGATGTTTATACAAAATAAAATAATGTCATTTCCTTGATAATTACTGAATATGAATGATGAATATATGAGAGTTCATTGTATCATTTACTCTACTTTTGTGTATGTTCCTCTACAAACACTTTGAAAATGTTTGAAAATTTTCAAAATAAAAAAGTAGATGTGATTTCAGACATGATGTGTGTGACAGCCCACCTCCAAGATGGTCCCCAGTGATCCTCTCCTAGTATTTGTGCCCTTGTGCCCTCCATATTCAATCAAGGCTTGTATATGTGATCAAAGAGGAGGTGACAGGTGTAACTTCAAAGAGCTAGGTCACTGTGACTTCTGTCTTGCTCTCTCTTGGATCTCTTGTTCTGAGGGAAGTCAGCTACCAGGCTGTGAGGATAATCAAGCCATCTTGTGGACAGGCACCAATACTTCCTGCCAACAGCCAGTGAAATGATACATGTAAGTAAACCTCTGTGGAAGTTGATCTACTGAGCCTAGTCCAGCCTTCTAACAACTATAGCTCATCTGACATATAACTGCAACTGCATAAGAAGCCTCCAAACCAGAACTGTCCACTACCCAAATCTCTGACCAACAGAAACGGTGAAAGATAGCAAGTGTATATTTTTGTAGTAAGCCACTAAGTTTGGGAAAATTTGATATACGGCAGTAGATAACTGAGGCAACATGATTTCAGGATTTCTCCCTGCCCTCCAAAAACAACATCCTCTTCATGTTTGCACTATTGCCTGACATGTATATGAACAGGAAAATGAAGATCTTTTCACACCATGCATAAGGTTAACATGCTAATAGCTCTTGAGATAAAATATTTACTTAAAGCCCTGATAAAACAAGAGACAGACATAAATTATTTTTGAAACTCTTAGCCTGCTTGGGCATGGTGCCTCACACCTATAATCCTAACACTCTGGGACGCCAAGGTGGGAGGATCCCTCGAGCTCAGGAGTTTGAGACCAGACTGAGCAAGAGTGAGACCTTGTCTCTACCCCAAATTAAAAAAATAGCTGGGTTTTGCCACAGGCATCTGTAATCCCAGCTACCTGGGAGGCTGAGATAAGAGGATACCTTGAGCCCAAGAGTTTGAGGTTGCTGTGAGATGTGATGCCACAGCACTCTACCTGAGGCGACTGAGTAAGACTCTGTCTCAAAAACTAAATAAATAAAATAAAATTTAAAAAATACCTTAGCAAGCTAATCTATTGTGACATTAATTTCAGTATTAGTCTTACTGTTGTAAGAGTCTAGAAAGAATAAAAAGGTAATTTCTCCCCTATATTCCATCTCTTTTAGAACAGCTAAAATCTTAAATTATAAGGTTCCTACATTCCCCTTTCCCCACCCTCCGACCCCCCACAACATATTGGTTAACCGCTTCTTCTTGTTACAGGGACCACCCTAAAGACACCCCTTCACCCCCAACCACTGACCTTCATCTCCAAGATTAGGTAATAGAGAAACTATGCTAGAATTGCTCCATGAAGGGAGAGGGGGAAGCCTAGTACTGGTTTGGGTAGAGGGCAAGGGGCCAGACCTAAGGAATTAATGACTTCCTCCAAACTGGGAAGGGAAGGGTTTTGGAGTTTTCAAGAATGGAAACTTATCCCTGGCTCACATGCAGTCCCCGTGTGTGTAGCAGGTGGGGTGAGGAGAGCAGCCTGGGGTGTAGACCAGAGGGGAGCTCAGGCCTGGGCCTGGAGGCACCAAAGACCCACCTACTTCTCCCACTCCTACACAGCTGGCTCGCAGGCTAGGGGGCTGTGCCCTTCAGTGATAACCTCAAGGGTCACAGACTAGTAGCATCCATCAAAAGCAGGAAGGAAAAAACCATTCCTCAAATTTTGAAACTTTACAGCTCCATAGAGAAAGGAGGGGGAAATCTCAAGTCGTGACTAATGAATTTCCCGCCAACACTGGCAGGTGGGAGCTTGGCCAGATGCCTTTAATTTGTAAAATTAAAAGATATATGACACTTCCTGCCCCAGAGTCAGTTGCTGCTAATTGATTTCAGTTAGACATACTTTTCCTGAGGGAGGGCTTGGTGGAAGGAAGGGTACTGGGGTGGGGGGCTTGTAATAAAGCAGCCTGAGAAGCCGGGGCCCCTCTTCCTGACAGTTGCCATCACCAACTCGGGATCCCGGGCACGTTCACAGAGAACATGACCCGGCGCGGGGACAGCGGCGATAACCCCCCGCACTTCCGCCGGGAGGGCTCGGACACAAACACACGCACGTGCGCCCCGCCCCCGCCGCGCGCACGCGCCCCGAGGCTCCGGCAGCGGCGACGGGCGCGCGCGCGGTGCTCGCAGCCCCCACGCCGCTCCCTCGGCTCGGATCGCGGCGCCTCCCGCTCCCCGCACCCCGCACCCCGCACCGCTCCACACCAGGCCTGCAGACCCCGAGGCGGCGACTGTGGTCGGTGGACTCCGGCGGACGCAGCTACCGAGGCGGCGGCGCGGACGAGCAGAGCGGAGCCCGGCAAGTCCCAGGGAGGCTATGTTGCCGGGCGCGGGCCCCTGCGTTAGGCGGGCGCTGTGACAGGCCGGCCGGTGAGACACCGCCAGGGGAGGCCGCGACGGAGCTCCCGGACCAGCCATGGGCTGAGACACGTCCTCGCCGAGCAGGTGCAGTGAACAGAGGTCCCGGGGGGTGGGGAGCCCTCCTCTACAGGCCCGGGGACCCTCAGCCCCATCAGGGCGCGTCCTACACAGCCTGGTGCCCTGTTGACCTTCTCTCAGCTCCTCCCCACAGGCCTTGTCTACCCCGCCTCCAAACCCGGCCTGTGCAATCCCTGTGACCCCCAACAGTCCCTGACATCTTGTGCAAACCCCTATCCTACACCCCTGTGACCCCAGCCCTATGGGCCCTTGTGGCATAGCCTCGTCTGCCCTAGTATTTTGAGCCCGTTCCCTGTACAGTGCCTGGGAACTACTCAGCATCTCTTTTCTTTCTCTTCTAGTGCAAAGGGTGGGAAGGTGGGAGGTGGGAAGGGAAGTGGGAGATATGGTCCTTCCCTGTAGAGTCCTCAGTGACCACAAACCCGTCCTCTTTCTCTCAAGTGACCCTTCTGTACCCCACCAGAACATGCCTGGGTAACTTCCTCTCAGATCTTCCTTGTGGCCTTCCTCGCCCACTCTAGTGACACTATGCAACCCCAGCGTGACCTGCGAGGCCTCTGGCTCCTGCTGCTGTCTTTGTTCCTGCTCCTTTTTGAGGTGGCCAGAGCTGGCCGACCCCTGGTTAGCTGTCCTGCCGTCTGCTTGTGCGCCAGCAACATCCTCAGCTGCTCCAAGCAGCAGCTGCCCAACGTTCCCCATTCCTTGCCCAGTTACACAGCACTGTTGGACCTCAGCCACAACAATCTGAGCCGCCTGCGGGCTGAGTGGACCCCCACCCGCCTGACCCACCTGCACTCCCTGCTGCTGAGCCACAACCACCTGAACTTCATCTCCTCTGAGGCCTTTTCCCCAGTCCCCAACCTGCGCTACCTGGACCTCTCCTCCAACCAGCTGCGGACACTGGATGAGTTCCTGTTCAGTGAACTGGAAGCACTGGAGG
Source organism: Loris lydekkerianus (assembly GCA_963574355.1). Taxonomy (NCBI): domain Eukaryota; kingdom Metazoa; phylum Chordata; class Mammalia; order Primates; family Lorisidae; genus Loris; species Loris lydekkerianus. Next base: position 111,280 of record CAUYPK010017495.1, read on the forward strand.
TGCTGCTGCTCTACAACAACCACATTGCGGCGGTGGACCGCTCCGCCTTCGACAACATGGCCCAGCTGCAGAAACTCTACTTGAGCCAGAACCAGATCTCCCGCTTCCCTCTGGAACTGGTCAAGGAAGGAGCCAAGCTACCCAAACTAACACTCCTGGATCTCTCCTCTAACAAGCTGATTAAATTGCCCTTGCCTGACCTGCAGAAGCTGCCTGCTTGGATCAAGAATGGGCTGTACCTACACAACAACCCTCTGCACTGCGACTGTGAGCTCTACCAGCTCTTTTCACACTGGCAGTACCGGCAGCTGAGCTCCGTCGTGGACTTTCAGGAGGACTTATACTGCATGAGCTCCAAGAGGTTGCACAATATCTTCAACCTGAGTTTCCTCAACTGCAGCGAGTACAAGGAACGTGCTTGGGAAGCCCACCTGGGTGATACCTTCACCATCAAGTGTGACACCAAGCAGCAGGGAATGACCAAGATGTGGGTGACACCAAGCAATGAACGGGTGCTAGATCAGGGGACCAATGGCACAGCAACAGTGACCAAGGATGGCAGTCTTCATTTCCACCAGGTGCAGGTCAAGGATGGTGGTGTGTATACCTGCTATGCCACGGGGGACACTTTCAATGAGACACTGTCTGTGGAGTTGAAAGTGTACAATTCCACCTCTCACGGACACCATGACACCCTAAACACAGCCTATACCACCCTAGTGGGCTGTATTCTCAGTGTGGTCCTGGTCCTCATATACCTATACCTCACCCCTTGCCGCTGCTGGTGCCGGGGTGTAGAAAAGCCTTCCAGCCATCAAGGAGACAGCCTCAGCTCTTCCATGCTTAGTACCACACCCAACCATGATCCTATGGCTGGTGGGGACAAAGATGATGGTTTTGACCGGCGGGTGGCCTTCCTGGAACCTGCTGGACCTGGGCAGGGTCAAAATGGCAAGCTCAAGCCAGGCAACACCTTGCCAGTGCCCGAAGCAACAGGCAAGGGCCAACGGAGAATGTCAGATCCAGAATCAGTTAGCTCGGTCTTCTCTGATACGCCCATTGTGGTGTGAGCAGGATGGGTTGGTGGGGAGATTCTGCCCCAGGAGAGGTAATGCACCCCTGAAGGATATGAGAGGATGGAAAGAGAGGGCTGGCTGGCCAAGGGAGTGGGTTCTTCCTAACTTCAAGGGAATTGGTCACAGGTACAACAGAGGGTAAGACCCTAACTAGGGTGTGGCTGCCATAATCTTCAAATGTGGATATGTTAATCCTCGGGCAAATGCTACACCCCCTACCCAAAGCCCTGGCAGTTCTCAATGTGGTTGAGGAAGAGAAGCACGTCTGAGCTGAGTGGGAATGAGGAAGGAGTGAGGGGAAAAGCAGATCCCTTAAACTTTTTTGAGGTCATCCCTAGCTCCTTAAGAGAAAATTATTTGGAAAAAAAATTTGTTTTCTGTCTCTGCCCACCACATCTATGATGTTGTGTGTGTTTGGAGCACTTCCACAGGAGCCACACTCCGGGAAACTGTGGTATCTTCTTTGGTCAGGAAGTCATCCTTCACATCTGGGGAAATTGGAAACCTCTGGAAAATGAGTCAGGAAAAGACTGAGACCTCAATCGATAAAACACCCCAAAGCTACTGAGAGACTTCACTGAAGCCTTCCTCTTTCTCCATAAGCCCTGGGTAGAAAGATCTTTGCAGGATCCTGGCCTTTTGCCTGTTTGGTTATGGCAGCAATGTGGGATGTGCCTTGTCCTGGGACCAATGGCACAGAGGGGTACAGCATGAACTGATAGATGTGTGTCACAGCATAAGTGCCAGCACAGAACTTGCAGATGGGGGGTGAACTCCAGATAGGCTAATTCCTTGGTTGGTGAAACCCTTGGTTAGCATTTGATTCTCAGCATCTGTGTGAAAGACCATGGTGGGGACTGCTGAAGGCAGAGCTTTTGTGGATGCCTGCCACAGATGTGGCCCACTTTACACTAGGATGAAGGTAAATCTGCATCTATTATGTAGCATCCAGCTGGTCCTAATTGATTTTCTGCAAAATACCTTCTCTTCATTTAGTCTCCCTATCAACCTCAGGTGGGATTCTGAGTTTTCCCTAATATGCTTCTCTGCAAAGGGAGAAGGAGTCCAGGAAAGTCTGGCCTCAGCTGGGTTAGACTGGGCTTGGTTGGAGGTAGAGGAGACCCGGTATGTATCTCCTCTGTGTTGACAAGGCTTCCTCACTCAGAGATCTCACTCCTGCTGCAAAGCTAAAACATGGGATTTTGTTATCAGAAGGGTTGGAATCAGGTGGTCTCTGCCCCAGAATGGCAATTTGGAGTGGCTTAGAGTTCTGCCCTCTCTACAACATTCTGGGCAATCTGTAGCAGAGACAATTGGTAACACTAAACTTTCAGAAGGAAAGTTCTGCCACCCCATCCCTCTTAGAAGTCTGTGTAGTTGTGATGGTCAGGCCAGAGGAGCTTGAGAATAAGCCCAATATTATGTTCCATCCAGGTTGCAGAATACTTTGGGTATGGAGATGACGGATCCCTTTAACTTTTCCCTTTGGTAATACTTGATGCCCTGGGAAGTGGTTGCTCTGAGCTTCGGCAGGGGATGAGCAGGGCAAAGTTGAACATGTTTTCTGACATTGGTCTTTTTCAGTGTCTCTTCTCTCCCATATTTATTGTCCATTGGAAGTTCTCCAGATCCTCTAGTTTTCTGACCTCTTTAGGTTCCAAAAGGTGTTATTTACCTGCAGGTGAGGGCTGCTTGCTAGGAGGGCCTGATTATTAAACATCCTGTGAAGATTGGGGAAGGCGACTGGAACTCAACACTTCCCCTTGTCTGGTCCTGAGATCTCAAGACTGCTGTCCATCCTTTATTAGTAACCTAGTCTTGCTGAGAGAAAGGTGCAGCATTCCCCTCAAGTACTTGCATGCTCATAGGTATGCATGCTTATAGGTATGCATGCACAACAGCACCTTGACTTCCATCAGGACAGTGAATCTCTAGTTCCCACTAATGCCACTCTCAGAATGGTCTCCACCTATGTGCACAACTTCACACAATTTTCTTGCCCTGTAGGAGAGACAGTGACCATGCCAGGCTCCTCAAATACACAAACTCTTGTACTTTCATTTCTGACTTCCCTGATGCTTCACTTACATCTTTGTGGCACTGAATCACTTTTCTGCAAAGGCTGGAATTAGGAGAACCATGGGTTGAAGACCTTGGGATAAGGAGTGATGAGGAGCTAGCTGGTTCTTCAGGCTCCTCAGAAGCCTCCCTTAGATTAAAGACTATATATATGAGAAATTAAGATAGAACTAGGTCAATGAAGGACCCAGAAGGAAACTGGCAGGGTGCCAAGCAGCTGTGAGTTGTTCTTCCTGTGTTAACTGTTCACGGGGGGGGGGGGAAAGGTTGTCTGGTTATATTCCAGAGACTTCTGAGGATTTTGTTACTGGAGTTACAGTAACCAGAACTCCCTCCTCAGACTCAACAGGAAACCTGGGAAAATTTCATCTCCATGCTACAGTTTTCCCTCTTGGCACCATGTAGGGCTCTGAAAATCTTTAAAGTGAATGTTAAATGAAGCAGGCATTCTGGTGGAGCTCCCGAGGACTAGGAGGACCATTTTCTTAAGTTCTACCCAGTTTAGGGAATAAGAAAAGGCTCTGCAGCTCTGAGTCTCCCTACTATAGCCATTGGGTTGGCCCCTGGTTTGAGACACCTAGTATGTGCCTGGCTGCCTCACCAACAGATTTAACTGATTAGCTTCTTCCTATGGTTTCACTTGATAGAACCCAGAGGTAGCCTTTTAATTGAAGTATTGAGTATTCAGCATATGTAAGCTCAATAGAACTCTGTGTAGAGAACTACCAGGTGTGGTTATAAGAAAAGGCTGGGAGATCACCACCTCCCCACACTCCACCCTGCACCCATAAACCAGACATGCCTCCCAGGAACCAGGTGCTCCTGGAGACAGAATGTGACAGGGCTCTACAATCTATGTAATTATTTGTGATTTTTTTTTTTTTTTTTTTTTTTTTTTTTGGCCTGTAGTTAGGAGGCCCCAAGGCAGGGGCCAGGAGAGGGTACACCCCAACTGGGGAAGAGCAAAGCTGACTGATTGCAGTTTTCTGTGTTCTTACCTCTGTACTTCCTTGTAGCCCTGCTGGCAAAGTAAGCCGGCCTCCCATGTCTAGTACCCTGTTCCTCCCACTTGTGTATACCCAGGCTGGCAAACCTTGGAGCCTCTGGGCTCTGAAAACTAGACAATGATCATTAAACCTGGCTTGAGTCTCTGTTCTGGCACAATCTGGTTTATTTACCTTTTCAGCCTGTGGGTGGGATTCTCTGTCATTCAAAAGGATATGGCCTGTCTAGGGAGAGAATCTTTAAATAAGGACATGGAAATCCACATCAAGTCATTAAGATAGACCAGGGATCAGAAAACCCTTTCTATAATGAGCCAGATAGTAAATATTTTAAGATTTATAGACCAGATGGTCTCTGTTACCACTTGGTTGTGCCACTGGAACAGCAGTACAGCACAGACAGTATATAAGTGAACGACTGTGGGTCTGTTCCAGTAAGACACTGTGGACATTGAAATGTGAATTTCATATCATTTTAACATGTCTTGAGTTTTTTTAACTACTTAAAAATATAAAAACTATTATCTCACAGACCACATTAAACTAGGCAGTGGGCTAGTTTAACCAACAGACCATAGTTTGCTGACCCCTTAGATATAGAGTCTCAAAGGAAATGTCACTAGGGCTTTAGAGTTCAGAAATCACACGACTTGGGGCTAAGACATGTAGGTAATGAAGGCTTCCTGAATCCCTGGGAAGAAGAGTTGCCTCCCTGTTTCTGGATCAAGCCTACTAACCATAATGTGGGAAAATGCTTGGACTGGGTTTTAAAAAATGGTGGGGAGCAGCTGATGTTCACATTTTTTTTTATTATCAATCTGTTTTCATGTTGTAAATGGTAGCCATCTTAAACTAAAAGTATGTTCATCTTAGGCTAAAAAGTTAATATTCAGTGACAGTCTAATGTGTCCTAGGCATTGCATGGAATGGAAAAATGCAATCTTCGCTTTTTGGGTACAAACTCAGCTTACCAGAAATTGGACTGGAGTCTACACTCTGACCATGCTAATTCTCCGGCTCCTCTCTTGATAATTCTAGAAAGGAAGTACCAAGGGGGAGGAGAAATGATATAAGGAAAAAAGAAATTAAAAGAATCAGTATTTGAATGGTCCCCCAGTTCTTACATTTCATAAAATCCCCACCATAGGGCAGCCCTCCCGTATCTGGGAAGTCCTCTTTCACTTCAGGAGGAACCATCAAGGTGAGGAAGGGAGACAACTACCAGCCAGGCACATCAGATAAATCAACTTGGCAGTCAATGAAGTTTCAGCTGCTGATGCCGGAGCACTCATGCAGTCTGCAAAGCAGTTTTTGTTATGGCTAATAGTTTGGCCAAGAGGATGAAGCTGGTAAAGGGAACAGATCTGGGGAAGATTACTAAGAGTTCTTTCTTCCTTCTATTTTGGACCATGCCAAGCCTTGTCTCCAAGCCTGAGAAGTTTTGATACTCTTCTCTCCCCACCATCCCAAAGAAGTCCATGGTTGCATCACTTCAATCACCCTCAGAAGTCACAGAAGTTCCCTAGATTCTTGCCAAGATATGCAATTTTGTCTGTCATGTCTTACAGCACTTTCCCTAGCTCCTCTTAGGTAGCACTAGGAATAGGGGCTAATATGACAGTGCCTTTTAGAACAGATGAGCATTCAGTGTATTGGCTAACCTGGCTTTTTTTCCCTTTCTGCATTCGCAGTTCTTGCATCACTTATCTTGTCTCCCAAGAAACTAGTAGTGAAGCTTCACTTTCTCAGCCCACATGGCAGAAAAAACTGAGGTCCCTGCAATAGGACAGTTGGCTTTTGTGGTCTAGCTACAGTGAGCCTGTGCTGGATGCTTCCTCTCCAGGGGCGTGAAAGAGGAAGGCTAGAACAGCTGCCAATCAAAGCCCCTTCATCAGGCTTATACAGTGGCTGGTGGAAAATACAAAATGGACACGTAGACCTGCCCCGAGGCCTTCAAACTAGTCAGCCAGGTTACGCTCTGTGAATCATGGGGGGTGTGGAACCATCACTTAAGAGAACCAACCAGCAGTGAGCCAGGACACAGAGCTCTACAGTGGGACTTCTGGGTGCCCTGCTGCACTGGCGTAAAGCAGGAGTCATTGTCCCCAACGACACACAAAGATGTGCACAAATGTACACGCAGGTTGGAGTTGGACAGTACTTTGTGCTGCTTTACCCTCACCCACTGCTCCCTCACCTGGTTGTAGTTTGCGTTTGGTATGGACCCTGGCAGAACCAGGTATCCTTAGAAAGCACCATTAACTGGGAATCTGCTTTAACGGTAAGTGCTAGGGTGCTACTCATGCAGACTCAGTGAGACAGTTGACTCCTCAGATACCACAGAATAGCCTGAAATTATTCCTTAATCTGCTTCCAACAAGATTGAAACTCATCTGAGAAATTGACAGCAAGTGGATTAAAAATGGGACTGTTACTCTGACTGCACTAGTGACTAGCCAAGCCTTCTGAGTTGGGTCATCTTACTGGAGGGGATTTGTATCCACATTAAGCCCAGTGCGGGAAATTGTCTCCTTCAAACTGCCCTCCATGGCAGTTCTGGGGCACCATCCTCCTGCCTTTCAGCTATGGCTACAATGCCTGGGTAGTGTTTCATTAATGGATCCTTGGACAGAAAAAACAAGATAAAAAGCAAATATTCAAGCCACTGCACTGCTGTTGTTCCTGCTTCTCTGCATCCACTCCAGGCAGACTCCTGGCTGCTTTCAGAGAAATGGAATGGAAAGTCTTCCCCCAATTTAAAATTTAAGCAGAATTGCTTTCGTGGTGTGTGTGCATGGTGTGTGTATGTGTGTGTGTCTGTGTTTTAATTCCAATAAAGCACTTTGAGGAGGAGGGGACTGTGATCCTACTCAGAGTCTGAAACACGGAAAGGGAAACCAAGCTTTGCACCCCTGGAAGCCAGGGTCACAGCTCCGCATCTCCAGTGCCTCAGGCAGGTTTGTTCAGCCCATGGCTATAAGCAAAACCAGAGGGCCAGGGTGGCAGGGCTGTGTTCCTTACTGTTGCTTGCTCCTGTCTTATCTGCCCCGTTTTTCCCTTGGTAGGGGAGATTTAAATAGACTTGTGACCAGCAGCTCCAGAAACTTTAGAATGGACCTAGGGGACAAGTGTTACTCCCACATCTGTAGTCAGCCCCAGGTAGGCATCACTTAAGGCAAACTTCAGTAGTCATAGCCTTGGTAGCATTTTTGGCAGAAGTGGATAAACGCTGACCTTGCATCTAGAGAGAAGAAATGGTGTCCATGTTCTCTTACGATGGCCAGCACAACTTGAGACTCGGGTCCTCTCAGGATCATTATCCATAACTGTTTACTAAAAAGCATAAAGCCCAGAGCCAGGCTCAGTGAAAGATAAGAACACCACCTGTTTACATTTGTTTAATGCTTTGAAATTTTCACTGCCTATTAACATTCACTCGTCTAACCCTCACAACATCCCTGTGAGGTAGGTCAAGCAGCAAGCGGTTTGCCCACAACCACACCAGCATCAGGGACAGAGCAGACCCATATTGCAGGTTTCCCATTCCCATGCCAATGCACCATTCATTTTATGATACACTAGATTTTTATGCCAGCCAGACACAGGAGCATCAAGCATTAAACCAGATGTCTCATGACACTCTAGGCTTGCAAGGGGCACCAGAAATGCTGAGGCTGAGATATCAGTACCAGGGGTGCCCACCCCATTGAGGCCAAGACAGGTAAATGGAAGGGCAGGAGTACTAGAGGTTCAGTCAGTAACTGCCACTGCCACCACCAGTCCTGGCCAAGCATACACCCTGTTCCCTACATATCTTAATTTCTGTCAAATGCAAAGGTCTTATTAGTTTACTGAGAGGACCCTCAGTGCCTGTTCCCCGGGGGGAGGGTACTTTGTGCTGCTTTACCCTCACCCACTGCTCCCTCACCTGGTTATAGTTTGCTTTTGGTATGGTTTGAAGGCATGGCCAGGCAGCAGAACTCCTAAACTCCCTCCACTCCCACAGTGCCTCCCCATTCTAGTACACCCCACAGCTTCGGAAGAGGGGGAACGGTGAGGGCTGGCTGACTCAGCCGGCAAGTGCTTAGAGATCTGGAGCTGAAAGGCCCCACCACCATTAAGCTAATGATTATTATTAACTCTGAACAGGCCTTGGCACAGCAGCCAGCTGGCTTGGGGTGGATGCCTGGATCTCCCATAGTGCGGTTTTAAAAACAAGACCCATAGCAGCCAGGCACAGGGGTAGAAGGGTGAGGACAATGAGAAAGGACAGACCAGTGTCAATGAGCCAAGAAAGGGGTAGTCTGCCCTGTGAAGGGTAGGGGAAGAGGAGGCACAGGCTGGCAAGTGACAGCAGCCTACCTTTGATGCAGCTGAAGAGCCAAAAAGGTGAGTCTGAAAGACATGCCTAGACACAGCTCCTGCCATATGACACCACCCCCAGCCACACTGGGACACATAGCTAAAGGTGGTTACAGGAAAGATCAGGGCTTGGGAAAAGTATCCAAACCCAGAAAGGTAATCTCATTATAAGATTTGGATACAAAAACCATCTATATTTCTAATGTCCTCAAGGTTGAGTCTGAATATAATCAAACTTGGAATATACTCAAATGTGGAATCAGGGCTTAATGAGCTTGATATGAAAAATTTGTGCAAATGACACGCAATGTTTTTTTTTTTTTTAATCTGAACATCTTGGCTGCTGCTGCTTTTTTTTTTTTAAAGGTAAAACAGGCTGACTACTAGCTTTCCCTAGTCAGGGAACAAGGGAAAAAATGCAGCCATTTGCTTCTCTTCCAAAGTTTCTCCCACCTTGCTGAGAAGCCCCACTCAGGGTCCAGATATTAGGAGATACGGGGAGGTGGGGTAACATAAGGGTTAAGGAACACACCAGCAGGAGGTGTGTGCAACTGGTAGCCACTGAGATTCCAGCTGGAGGAAGAGGGTTCTGGCACTGAGGTCTATTCATTGTCCAGCTGCTGCCCCAAGATGTGAGGGCAGGTGGTGATGGAGGGAGAAATGGAGGCAGGAGAGGGGAAAGTCCTTTCATAATCCGGCCTGCCGGGAAGAAGTTCCCCCAGTGACCTGCTCCCTGTACTGCAGTCAGACCTGGCTAAGCAGGAGACTACCTGTGCTCTCATCTCTATGCTGTACCCCTGCCCTCCAGGCCCACTGGTCAGAGAGGCGACAGCTGCGGCCCCTTCCTCCTGCAGAATAAAAATGACTCCCCCTTCCTCTTAGGGCTGGGAATAGACATCAGATGGCACAGCCCACGCAAACTGCCGGCTGACAGCACGCCTGCCCGCCCATCCATCAGCCTCCGCACCACCTGGGAGGAGGCAACACCTCAGGCAGGCTCAGGCTTTACACACTGCTTGTTCTCAGAAAGGGTGCACTTTACCTGGCCTTTCTACCCTGCTGCAGATAGGGTGAGACCTCCAACACTGGCCATGATGAGGGGAGAGGATCAAAGTAACCTTAGGTCAGACTCTCCTCCATGCAGCCACAGTAACCATTTCTTCCAAGTTCAGACCACACTGGGTAGTTTGAGGGGAGACAGGGCAATGAAAGAGGAGCAATCAGCCCTCTGCACAACAGAGGCCTCTTCTAGATGCCCCTTGTCTAGAAAACTCTTGGGAGATGCAGTCTTACCTAGGAGGAGCATAGTGGGGTACACCGAGAGGACACTTCTGTCCTTGTGATCCCCATTCCTAAACTACTGAATCACACTGATCTTACTTCTGAGCTACCCAGAGAGGAGGACCTGAATCTTCGGAAGACTTAGGACATCCCAAATACTGACATCTAGAAATGCCTTCCCATGCTCTAAGGAACTGGAACTCCAGCCCCTACACCTGCATTTGTTTCCATCCAAACTCTGGAGACCTACAATCCAGGTCTCCCAGAGTTCCCTGTGAGCTGTATCTACCTGTCTTGCCAGCAGCTTTCCTGGTCAGCTGTCTTCAGGTCTTGCCATGTCTATGGAGGTCCTATCTCCCCAACTGAGCCAGACCACAGCTATCCAGTCTGGCATCCAGCCCTCACCACCAAGGGCAGTCTGGGGAACTACTTTCAGCTGTAACAAGGAGGGAGTCTCTGCAGAGAAGAGAGCCCAGCCCTCGTTTGCCAGCTGACGCCAAACTTGGCTCCCTCTTGGGCCAACAGGCTTGCAAAAGACAACAGCTTAAGGAAGCTTAGAAAATAAGGGGAAACTTTGTTTTCCTTGGATTAAAAGAGACCCACCCCACTTCCTTGACCTTTATTAAAAGCTTTGAAATAGCTCCACGAAGCTCTGGGAGTTATGAAAAAGTTTTGCACGACACGAAAGTCAAACGCTAAATCAATATGGATGGAAACAAATGCAGCCCTCCCAGCAACAGTGATGAGCAGAGCAAGTTGCAACTTGCACAGGTGAATCAGAAAGGACGGTGTTGACATTTCTTGGAAGTGAAATAATGGACCATAATGAAGTCTGTCTCAAAACTTTTGCAGTGACCCACGTATGTGCTAAGGCAAGAACCTGAGCCCCAAGAAAGGCAAAGCATGAGATGCCCCAAAAATGGATGCCAGGGAACAAAGCACACCCAGGTTCTGCAGCCCTCAAGCCTATATCCTGAGGCAGAGGAAGTTCCTCACTGAGCTAAACAGCCCAGCCAAGAGTCACAGGCTTTTTAAAGCCAGTGTTCTCCTGCTTTTCTAAATGCTTTAAAGTGACTTTAGTGCCTTTACTTTTTTTTGAGTCCAGAAGTCCCTCACCTGGGTCCCTTCCCTCCACAGTCCTTTCTCACCCCTTGTGCCCTCGTCCAGGACCAAACCAGCTCAGATTTCTGAAGGGCCCTGAGGACAGACCTATTCCTACAAAGAAAAGGAGAATGAAGGTAAGAATTACATTCTGAGTCTGCTAAGTGGGCCCAATAGTCCAGAGCTGCAAGGGTGTTCTGTTATCACCTGATAGACACTGAATATTAGAGATGGGATTTAGAGATTGTTTAGAAACATTTCATAGATGAGTAAAGTGAGAGATATTGAACTTACCTAGGATCACACAACAGAGCTTAACCCATACATAAAACCCATGAGCTAAAAAATAAAATAAAATAAAATAAAACCCATGGGCTCTCTACACTGTATCACACTGCTTTCTCAAGAGTGACCAAAATATTCATGGCTACCATTCATAACTTAGAGCAGTGATTCTCAACCTTCCTAATACTGCGGTCCTTTAATTCCTGGGGGTCATGACCCATAGGTTGAGAACCACTGACTTAGAGGAACCCAAGCAAGAAATTACCACCAATAGCATCACCCAATATTCTATCTCCCATTGATGAGTGAAGGCTTCTGGATCAAGTTCTCCATCACCTCCCACTTGCACCCAGTACATTTCCCTACTTTGGCCCACAGAGTTATCCCTCAACAATAGCAGCGTGGGTTTTTACAGCCCCTGGCCCAACCAAGAAGGGAAAAAATCCAACCACTTCTGAAGTGGGTCCCTTGTAGGTCAAAAAATGAACCATTGATGTACATGGCAAGTGTCCCACCTAGATTCAGAGTCAGAGGAATTCACATTTCCATTTTCTTCCTTGGCAAGTAGGAGCTGGAGATCTGGTGCATAATCACCAGGGCTGGATAGAGGGGCAGTGCCAGGCACAGGTACCAGGCTGCACCTTTGATCTGGGCCTGAAACCACACTGAGTACATGCCCAGCAGCACCGTTACTGTAGCCATCAGGTAGACCACCAGTCCACAGGTCAGATGGTAGAGCTTGAGGCGAGCCACCCTCGAGACCCTGGCTGCCCGGGGACAGAGGAGGCAGAGCCCACACAGTGCCTGGCCACCAGTGGCCAGCAGTGTCAGGGCTCCCACCCAGCTGTGCCAGGACACCAGATGGGGTAGCTCACTTCGGGTCCTACTGGAGATGATGAAGCCCAGGCCCAGGGCTGCACAGAGGATAGCTAAAGTCTGCCCTGCCCAGTGGAGGCGGATCCGAGCTTTCCGGGAACAGAAGAAGACCGGGGAGTGCTCAGGCGAGAAGAGTAGGATGGCCTCAGCCATGCAGAGGCAGAACTGTGAACATAGAGAGGTCCAATAAGCCTCAGGTCTGGCTTGGTGGCCTGAGAAAAAGTAGGTGTTCTTCTACAACCCAAGGAGGACAGGGGTGGGGGCAAAAGAACTTCCTCCAAGACCTCCTGGTGAGCATTTCTGTGAGCAATTGGGAATTAGCATTTGTGTGCAAGTCTTACCATTCAAGCTGACGTCCCCACTCCCACCAAGACCTCTACAATGTCTCCCATATCTTGGCCAGGGAAACAGCAAATGTTAAACTTACTCATAAACTAAACAAGCACTAAGAGAGAAAGAAATATATTCTTTGCCCTCCACCCTTTTCAACCACCAGACTTTCTTCTTTTTTTTTTTCACCTAAGGCCCAGCCCTCCCTAATCCCAAACCCATAGGTTGCAGGGAAAGATGGGTCCTCGCTGCCCCCCCCCTCCCCCCGCCTTAAGAAGTCTCAGCCTTCTGAAGGCTGTGTTTCCCAAGGGGGGAAGCTACACATATCCCAATAAATTACTTGCAGATAGAAACCCAAACTCACCGCCAAGGCCATGAATACAGGGTGCCAGGAGAAAAGACCTAAGAATCAAAGAGAAGAGGCTGACGGCTGGGCACTATTGTTCCCGTCCCTGTAGCTAGCTGGACCCCAAGACTCCAGCTCAAAGAAGAAAGGTTAGTGTACCATCCCCAACCCTAACCGGGAATCAGGAACTCAGAGCAAAGTCGAACAGCCAACGGGCCTACCCATAAACATATACCAGTTTGGTCTGAGTACCCATTCAGCTGTCAGCCCAGTCCTAGAATAGGGCTCGACCTTCCTTCTCCACTGGTATCCTCCCTCAGGGTCCCTGCTTCTCAAGTAGTCGGTTTGATCTGTTTTATGTCTGCCCTTCTCCCACACAGCCAAAGCCCCACCTTTACAGAACCTCCCGGCACAGCCCCAGCAAGCCCTTAAACCCCTCCACTGTCAGCCCCTCCACCGCACCTGGACCCTACTCCCCGTCTCCCAGCTCTCCCAAGCGCTGCCCCGCCGGCATCTCGGCTCCGCCCCTTCCACGGCCCCACCCCGCCTCGCACACTCACTGGTTCCCGGTCGGGACAGCACAGTCAGAAAGATGGTGAAGCCCAAAGCTACCAGGTGTGCCAAGATCCCACTGCCTCTCCGCAGCCAGCGGGTCAGTCTCGGCTCCCTTGCTGGGGTGGGAACCAGACCTACCTCCAGAGGCTGCATGGCCGTGCCGGACCGGCCCGCACACTCCAGCTGGTAGAACGCGTCTTCCGGGTTTGCGATTGCAGAGGCGGCGGCGGCTGCAGGAAAGGCTCCTCCCCCGGGACGCCGCCGCTAGTGCGGCGGAGTCGCCCACAGCGCCCTCTGGGGGGCGGGGGGGAAGCGCGTGTGTCAGGGAGAGAGGATCTCACCAGAGCACAGGGCCAGAAAGGGACCGGGCAACTCCCAGCCCACCTTCATTTCTGTGAGTCTACAGGAACTAAATCCCAAGCAGCCCGCGGAAATAACATTTGTGGCAACTGATTTGGGTGAAACTCCAAATCACACAGTGGATATACTGAACCAGTTGTTTTTTAGCATCTTCCTCATAGTGCTGGATTTATTTCCCTGGCCCCTCACTTTCCTGTCATTTCCTGTCTTGTTAAGGGAACAAAATTCATCCCTGCCTAAAAACAAGGAGAATAAAAGAAGAGGACAAGGTCAAAAAATAGCACCCTACACCTGGTGAATTCAGGTTTGAGGCCCAAAGGAGGGAGATGCAAGCCTCTTCTTCTATCTCCACAGTAATTGTCCCCAGTGAGATAAGCAGAACTAGGACATTCCCAGCCCTGCCGCCTCCTCAACAGATGCTCAGCCCTACAGAGCCAGGTGAGCCTGAGGGACCAGGGCATCCCACACCACAAGTTCTGCAAGTGATTACACCTCTTCCCTTCCTGCCTGCAAAAAAGGAGTTCAGCCTAAGGCGTTGTACCTGGTAAAGCCTTTACCCCAGAACAAACCCACAGGCTGTCCAATAGAAATCAGGGACATCCCAAGCTCCCTAAGTGTTGAGAAATCGAGGCTGCTGGTAAGAGGTGGGAAAATGCAGGAACAATAAGTCAGAGAGGGATGGAAGCCCAAGATGACTATAAGGCCAGAAAAGAGCCACAAGCCAACTCCCACAGACTCTCAGGGCAAGGGTCCAAGAGGAGCAGCTCCCCATCCGCCTCTCAAGTTTCCCTTCCTAATGGGACTGGAATAGCCTCTGGAGGTCAAAATTCTGGGGAGCCTTGCTCATTAAGAGCCACATACCTCATTATCCCATCTGGAGAGAAGACTTTCCCCAATGACACAAATCCCAGACATGGCCACACTATTAAAAAGGACACACACACACACACACACACAAAATGAGGCTAAGACTTTTGCAGGCAAGCTATGGGAGCTGGAGTCTGGTTATCATCTCTGCCTCCCAGGGTGGGATTGGGGACAGCAAGGACACTCATGTTGTTACTTTTCTCCTTCCTTTTCTATGTTTTCTGTTTTTATATTTTCTTAGCAGCAACAGAACAGGGAGACAGTCTTGAGGTATTTTAAAGAATTTTTTTCTTAAAAAAAATAATATAAAGTTATAAAAAGCGGCAGCAGCCTGGGGCCCAGATCTGGAAGGGAGGAGGTGCTGGCGGCTCCGTTGCAGTGGGCAGGCACTTTCTCATTAATGGGCTTTTGACTGTAGGAAAACAAGAGGCAAGAGACAGGGTCAGGGTGGGAACCTACCAGTTATCCTAACCAGTGGACTGTATGGACTATAAGAGCTAAAGCCTGATTTCCTTCTGCTAGCCTGATGAGAGTAAAACTAAGCAAGGTAGAAGATGAATGCCAGCCCAACAGTGAAGAGCTGGGTAGTGAAGCTGGGGAGCATACAGAGGTTAGACCCATGCCTGACCAAGACAGCTTCCCTCCATTCCACCTCTGGTAAGTCCCCCCTGGCTGAGATCGTATGGATAGCTCATGGTACTCCAGGGATTCCACCAGAAGAGGCAAATAAACCTGGCTGCAGGCTTCACCTGAAAACCTGGAGCTGAGCAGATGTGTGAGGTGGGTGTGCACACACCTGGGGACCTTGAGATACACACCTGCCCTTCAGTGCCCTGATGCCCAGAGGAAGAACCAATGAGCAACATGCTCAGGTTAGGCCATGGCTCAGGAACACAAACTCCCTTTCCTTCAAGGGACAGAGGTAGCTCCAGTACCTACAGTGAGGGCCACAACCAATTCAGAAGGAACTGGCCCTTTGGTACAATCAAAAGCAGGGGTGGAGAAGTGTTGCAGGAAGAGGGCTGGGAATAGGGGAAGGTCCACCAGGCAAACACAGGTTACCCTGTTAAGAACTGACCTGGAGAAGACAGCCCAGGAACCCTCTCACTTCTTCTTTCTCCCCTTCCCTGCACATCGACTTAGCACCTTCTTTGTGCCAGATACCCACTGTGCACCCCACTCCCATCCATCTTCAGGAAGCTCAGCTGGTACCTTCAGTGTAGAGCACTTCTCCTCAAAGGCCAGGGCTGAGCCCGGCTTCTTGCGACGCACAGAGCAGGCCACATCGGCAGGGGCACCAGCCTGACAGTGTTTGGCCTTCACTGGCCGGCAGTAAGTGGCCAGGTTTTTACGCTTCTTGGCCACCTCCTCCTCAGAGAAGCAGTTGGTTGGCAGAGCCTTGGATGGGTGTCCAGCTACTCCCCGGTTCTCCATCTGAGAAGCCTTGACTGGTGTGGAGGGTTGATGAGTGGAACTCCGACAGTCCAAGGGCCCTGCCCGCTTTACTCTTGGCCCCACTGTCCCATTAAGCCCCATGCTCAGGGCTGTTTTAGTCTTGGCCGAGAGACCCCGGCAACCAGAGGATTTTCCTTTTCCAGTGGGCTCCAGGATGCAGGTCCGTTTGAAAGTGGTGGGGCCAGGGGATAACTTCCGTTTTCGAGAAGGGGCTTCCATCTCTGCCCCATCCTTGGCTTTGGATGACTTGCTGGCCTTAGAAGGTGGCAGCTTGCTGAAGGATGGAGATGGCGTGTTGGCAGGCAGTGGTGAGGTGATAGCCTGGCTCCCGCCCATGCACTCTGCCTGGCTGCAGGCAGCTGCCACACTGGGGGAGCCTGCAGGGTAGCTGGGGACAAAGCTGTCCTTGTTGGGGGGTGTGGAGGCTGGGCAGGCAGGTCTGGGGGGTAGGCCTGGAAGGCGGGGGCAGCTGCCCATAGAAGATGGGCTCAGAGGAGCAGATAAGGAGGAACTGACAAGATGGGATGGAGGTTCAGCCGCTGGTGGGATCTTCCTGCAGCAAAAAGAGAGCCCCACTGTGACTACAAAGCAAACAAGGGGGGCTTCCCCTAAACACATTAATCCCTCTGCCCCACCTAGAAATGGCCAGCAAAGTCTCAGAGTTGCTGCCATCTGCTGGGAGATGCTGGAACTGAGAGTTAGGAAGAAGGCACAGACATAGAAAGGAATGAACTACTAGTATATAAAATGAACTAGTAGGAAAACCCATTAAGAACCTCATTTTAAATCTTAGTTTGGGCATCCCTTATCCCTCATTACCCAAAAGGTACTAGAAGTGAAGGATAAGCATCTCGATTCATCCCCAGACCACCAATTCATGCCCTGCCTTAGCACATCTCCTGGCTGCTAAGTTTTCCCACCCCCTCTTTGTGTCACTCCCCATCTGGGGTCTTCTTGGCAAACAGCCAAGACACACTTATGGGGCTGTGTGAAGGATCAGGGCCTCTGAAGCCCATGTATGCCTGGGGCCTGGGAAAGGAAGTTCTGGGCCTGAGAGACTCACTTCCACATGTGTGAGCTGAGATGCCGTTCCAGCATGGAGCTGAGTGCCGAACAGAACCGGTCCAGCCGGCGGCTAAACACATAACATCCTGGGCTCACCAGCCGGCTCCCAAAGGTACAGAACTGGAGGCAAAAGGAAGAAATATAGTTTGCAGAACCTGAGACGCAGGAGGGCATCTGCACACAGGATCTGATCTCCTCCCTACAGTGGGGGCCAAGAGGGCTGGGCCACCCCCCACCCCAGCTCTTTGCCCCAAGTCCTTACCGCCTGTGGCCGCGGGGGCCGGGTTGCATAATGGCAGTCAGCGGGGAGGTGGAGGTCATCAGATGTTCCCTCCTCCTCACTCTCCTCACTGGAGGCCTGGGCCCCACCCCGGGGCAGGGGAAAAGGGAAAAGGCCTGGGTCCCCATCACCACCACAGGGCCCTTCATCTTCCAACTCACTCTCAGAAGAAGCCTGGGACCTGGAAGGGCCAAAGGGGATGTGAGGACAATGTGACTAGTGTGGGGTCAGGGTAGGGGTGTCCCTGAACCCACCAAGCTCAAAAAGCAGGGCACCAGGGCAGACACCCTGCCGGGCAATCAGAGGAAGAAGACAGAGGGAAGGACAGGAGGAAATGATAGAGCTCACAGAGTAAGAGACAGAGAGACCAGGGGCCACAGCTCCCAAGGGATTTTCTCCCCAGCCCCTTCACTTCCCAGACCCTTCCTCCTCAGGGGGAAAATCTGCTCCAGATTCGCCTCCTCCAGAAAATCTTCCGAGTTTAACTGTACCCAGCTCTGGTCAGCCCAGTCAACTCTCTCAACCCCCTTCTTGCATCACATATTCCTGTGAGCCTGTCTGTGAGCTGAGCCTGTGTTTCGTGTCTGCCCCTCGTGTGACAGGCAGAGATGCGTGTGAGTCTCCTTCGGCAAGGCAGGCTCTCCCCCGGGGTCCAGCGTAGCCTCTGCACACGAAGGGGCCATTGAATGAATACACAGTAGGACTACCTCACCCAGGACCATGACCCTTTCGGCTCCCCAATGACAAGTTTTGGCATGTTGGAGGCAGCTAGGAAAATGCTGGTATCCCAGGTATTAAAGCTGGCATACTACAGAAAGGCAGGGTTACTGTGGTATGCTTGGTTAGGAATAGGGGAGTCACCTGCTTCCACACCACTGCCAGGAGCCCCGGGTATCCCCCCATACTCAGGGCTGAGTGACCACATCTTCTAGGACACTCCCTGAGGCTATCTCCAGGGGTCCCTAATGGCTTAGGGGCCAAGTATCCCCAGGTGAAGTGGGGTTGGATGTCAGACGTACCTGGGTAGTGCACAGTATGGGTAGATCTGCTTGGCACGAGCAGAGAAGGTGCTGCTGGGAGCAGCCACTGCTGCCACAACCTGGACTGAGGAAGGGAGTTCCTGGGAGGGGCGCTCCAGAGCTTGCTCCTTGCGCCCTGGGCTCTTCTCCTTGGGAGACTCCCCCTTTCGAGAGTTGGCCTTCAGCTCTGCCACTAACACATCAAAGTCCTTGGCCCGGCCCTGGACCTCCCGGCGCTGATGTACAGAGTGGATCTAGAATACAGCAGGGTGGAGGGTTGGGGAGTGAGCTGAGCAGGGGTGAGGGGCAGCAGTATGCTCTGGCCTGGGCAAGAGAGAGAGGGGATGTGAATGTGTTTGCCGGTGGTGTTTGTGTGTTTTCGTTTCACTCCCCCATGTGCCAAAACCCGCCTTTGGGGTGGGGAGATCTGGAAGCCACCCCCTGCCTACTGCTCCCACTTTATGCCCACTGTGGGCAGCCTCCTCTCTCCTATCCCTCATCCCTCAAGCTGGATCTTCAGTAACATCTAAATTCTTTTGCTTGCCCAGGGAAGGAGAGGGCAAGTCCTGGGCTATCCACCCTCACAGTGGGACTACGATTACCTTGCAGGTCAGCAGACGGGTACAGATCTTTTTGGTCTCTGGATTTATTACCCCACACTGCCTGTTGAGGTCACACTCCTTTCCTGTGGGGAAAGCAGTTTCAGTGAACCTCAAAGCCATTTCCAGAAGGCCCAGAGAAGGATCTGGCCTCTTTCTGCCAAAAGCCTGGGGAGAACAGGGACTAAGGCAGAAGTGATCTCTAGGCTTCAGGTCTGGGTTACCCTTTCCAGAGAAACTTGTCTGGGCATCAACACCTCTCTGCTGGGCCTATGAATATCCCCATCCCCATCCCACACTCATTTTGGCAACTTCAATCACAAAGTAGGGCAACATGTATCAAGAAATAAAAGCAGGGGTGGTGCCTGTGGCTCAGTGGGTAGGGCACCGGCCCTATATACCATGGGTGGTGGGTTTGAACCCAGCCCCAGCCAAACTGCAACAAAAAAATAGCCAGGCATTGTGGCGGGCACCTGTAGTCCCAGCTACTCAGGATGCTAAGGCAAAAGAATAGCCTAAGCCCAGGAGTTGGAGGTTGCTGTGAGCTGTGACACCATAGCACTCTACTGAGAGCGATACAGTGAGACTCTGTCTTGAAAAGAAAAGAAAAGAAAAGAAAAGAAAAGAAAAGAAAAGAAAAGAAAAGAAAAGAAAAGAAAAGAAAAGCATGGCAGTGCCTGGAGTGCAGTGGGTAGGGCATCAGCCACATACACTGAGGCTGACGGGTTTGAACCTGGCCTGGGGCAGCTAAAACAACAACGACAACTGCAACAACAACAAAAATAGCCAGGCATTGTGGCAGGTGCCTGTAATCCCAGCTACTTGGGAGGCTAAAGCAAGAGGATTGCTTATGCCCAAGAATTTGGGGTTGCTGTAAGCTGTGATGCCATGCACTCTACCCAGGGCAACAGCTTGAGACTGTCTCAAAAAAAAAAAAAAGAAAGAAAAGAAAGGAAAGAAAAGTAACAAAAGAAGCCATAGGCATCTAAGAATGCCTATGAAACCTTTGTGAGATGTCTGGTGCCCCGGATCTAAGTGAGAAGAGAGATAAAGGTCAACTGCCTAAGGGGAGAAAAGAGCAACTTTACCTCTTGGGCACAGGCTCCCCTCAATTAGGAGACTTAGGCTAGAGAGAAGCTTCTCAGGGAGCAAGCAGGTCAAGAGGTGACAGGGGTTCCTGTACCCTGACACCTATCATGGCCAGGCCCACCTCTTCCTGACCTCCCCATAAGACAAACCAGCCCAAAAGAGTCCTCAGTTCTTGAGACCTAAGACCACGACTACTCACGAGCCATCTTCCGGTGGGTTTTGGGGGGTTGCCTGGCCCCAGGCTCCTTTTCAGGAGGACTGCCTTCAACCCGGTGACTGGACACCTCATTGGGGATTATCTCGATACTGTCTCTGCCAGGAGGTTCTTTAGAAGGGGGTGCCATGGGGATTTTTCCAAGGGAGTCCTTGGTGAGGCTGCCTGACTGGCTGAGAAAAGCAGAGGGTGGAGCCACCCTGATTCCATGTCCATCAGGCTTCGGGAGACTGGACATCTTCTCGAGATTCACCACAGGCACGAAAAGGCTACACACAGAGAGAGGGTGTTGGCTGGGAGGTGGGGAGGCTGGGCCTGGGGTCTGGACTATAGCCCAGAGCCATCTCTTTCCCAGCCCTGGAACTTGGGTGGGCTCCAGCAGAAGTGTGGAACATGGGAAACGGAGACCCCATATTCCCTGGAATACATGGAAGGGAGCTACAGATAGGGTGGCTGCCTCATGCTTTGACTACTACCCCTCAACCCAGGGTGGCCTCCATTGGTGTCAACCCCTCCCTGGATTTGGGGGTCAGGGCCAGTCTTAAGGAGACTCTTGCTTCTCCTTACCAGAGGTTATCCTTCTGCGTCTTCTCAGGCTGGTGGCCACGGTTCCGGGACCCCTGGCCCTTCTCCCTGGAGGAAGTTTTGGTGGAACCTTGGGCCCTACAAGCTGGGCCCTGCCCATTTACTACATGGCATTTCTGAGAGCTGGCAGGGGCTGGAGGTGGGGGTGGGGCCCGGGCATAAAGCTTGCTGAGGGGCCCATGTCTTCTTTCTGTCACCAGGAGGTGGAGAGAGTAATGAAGGTGAGTGGTATCAACTGCTTCCTTCCCCAATCTCCTAACCTTGCCCACAGACTCACGTTAGAGAATCTGAGTTTCCATAGTTTAGATTGTGAATCTGCCTCTTTGCCATTTGAATTTGAGACTTTAAAACTCAAAATTCTAGACCCAGTTTCCTGAACCTCCTCCCTTAATTCTACTGATAGAATTTTGTTCAAACAACAACCCTGATCCCCCACAATGCTCTGAAGCCACCCTTAGGACCTTCTAATACCCAATATCACCCTTCATTACCTCACAAGACCTCCCAACTGACCCTGTCCTCAGAGTTCCACATTCCATCTTCCCTGTCCCCTCTATCTCCTCCCTAGGGCTCCCCTCACCGCAGTGCTTCTGGAAAGCTTGAGGCTTCACCACTTGGCTGCAGTGGTTACACACAACCAAATAGAAGTCATCATGGGCAGGGCAGTGCCCGAAGATGGACATGTCTGCAATGACAAAAAGCCCTTATCACTGGGGCTGGGGATCCCAGGGTTTCCCTGTAAGATCAGAGAGCAAGCACTCCCACCCCACCACTCAGAAACTTTACCTCCCAGATGACATGACAAACTTTATGCTGGATGCTGCCAGCTCAGAGAGTTCAATCTAAGCAGTTCCAAAGAATATGCACTTTCAGGGGAGGGCAATCATCTATGACTAGGATCTCTAACAACAGGTCACAGGAGCCAGGGCAACAGGCTGACTCAGACCTATCAAAATAAGGATCCCCAGACCTACTGCTTCAGGTAGCCACCTCCTTCTAGAGTGTGGTGGGAGAGGGAAAGATGGTCCTGCCCTGGGTCCCAGCCTAGTGGGTATTGATTCCCACCTTCTTTGATGAGGGTCATGGCATCCAGCTTCTTTGTATTTTTGCTACTTTCCTCCAGCTCAGCCCCTAAAGGAGAAACACAGCTCAGAAGGACCACCCCCTTCTCAGAAGCCCCATCTCCTACCCAAGTAGAGCCTTCATCCTGGCATTATGAAGCCCAGAAGTTCCTGGTGTTGAAGACCACTTGGTGACCTTTTCATGGGTCATTCTCAAGTGCCCATTCTTCCTCCACTTCCTGCCTTCAGAATTAGCTGGCCCCATTAAGAAGAATCTAACCACCTTTCTTATAGATCCTTTACCTCAAGGTGCAGTTCAGGATTTCACGCTGACTAGTTCAGTGATTGTGGGTAAATACCATCTCTTTTCTGGGCCTGCTTCCCCATTTAAAGAGGAAATAATCCTTTACAAATTTTCCTACAGATCCTTGAGACCCCTGTTAGATTTCTCAGATGGGTCCTTTCTGTTACTCTGTGGCATCCCAAACACACACTCTCCCAGGTGTCCACACCCATTAACTCAGTTTTGCTCCATCTGGGTTACCACAGCATTATCAAAGTTACACCCAGGTTTTCAGATTATACACTGATAGGATAGTCACTAAGCAGAGAAACTGCTGTCTTTTGGCCTTTTGGCATCTTCAAAGTCTCCCTGGTCAACTATGTACACAAGCCTCTCCCCTTCTTGGGCTTTGGACAGCGGTTGCCCTTGTACCTCAGTTTCTGGGTTAATGACAAAAACATCTTAGCTATGCAAAACAGCTCTTCCCCCATCCCCCTACCTTACTCCTCCCCACTCCCTCCTCTACACCCCCTCCCTGTCCCTCGGAAAAAAATCAATTCTGAGTCACCAAACCCATCTGACTCCATTTCCGGTTCTCAATGCACCCAGACCCTGACAATGGCCCCATCCTTGCTCTCCCAGCATGGGGCAGTCCCAGGATAGCCTGGGCTCTCACACAGGTCTGCTCTCTGATGCCCACTAACAGATAGGCCCCTATCTAGAATGAGAAGATTGTTGACAGTCTTATATAATAACAAGATATGGGGGGGGGGGGGGTTAAGCATGCAAGAGACAAGGGCAGCCCCCACTCTTCTAACTCCATTAAATGTCCATAGGGAATGGTGGTCAGAATCAAGCTGGGAGTCAGATGTCTCAGAACAGAACAAGTGTCATTAGAAATCCCTCCATGTGGTCTCCTGCCCCACCTCTTCTCACTTGCAAACTTCTTCAGGGGAGTGATGCCTGCTGTCACCCCCAAAGGCCACGAGGCCAGGTGTCCCCTGGGGCCAGGAGACAAAGATCAGAAGAAGGGGCTGTAGGCCCACTCACTAAAGGCACTCAGGGGCCCAGAGAAGGTGGGAGTCAGAACCAAGAGGCAGGGCAAGAGGCCCGTGAAAGGACGGAGGATTGGAGCATGGATGGATGGATGGATGGATGGACCGGAGGATGGAGCGATAGAGGAAGGATAGATAGATGGATGGACGGATGAACTAATACGGAGGGGGCGGGGGTCTAAAAGCACTGAAGCCAGCAGGCAAACACCGGAAAGGAGCAGGAGGTGTGGGGCAAAAGGCGAAGGAACAAGGTGGGTGAGGAGGGGGGCACAGAAGTGGGGTGCGTGGGAAACACGTGGAGAGGACTACTGCGGATAAGGAAAGCCGAAGGTAGGTGCAGGAGGGACGGGAGATGGAGAACAGCAGGTAAGGAGAAAGATAAAGACAAGTACATGTGGGGGCAGGTACTGGGCACTAGTAGAGGCAGAGGTGGGCAGGGTGGGCTGAGAGCGGTAAGCCGGCGCTAGGACCCGGAGGCGCGAAGGTGACGGAGCAGGCGGGCACTAGGACCCGGCGGGTCCTTTGTTTGGGGGGCCGGGGAGCCGGACGGCGGCTCCTGTCGGCGGCTCCCCTTAGCTGCCGGGGGCCCGGAAGGGGGGAGGGGAGATAGTGATGGGGTCCCCGGACTCTAGGGTAGCTTCACTCACCGTCGGCCGCGGGCAAGTCGGCCCGCTCCACCCACGAGCTCCAGCTCTGTCCCGCGAAGTCATCGAGACTCGGCACCCGCCGCTCCAGAGCGGCCATTGCTGCCGCCGCGCGTTCACGCACCGCCATCACCGCCGCGGACGCGCGCCCGCCCCGGCGCCGCCGCCGCGCGGCCCCCACCCTCCTGCCTCGCCGCGGGCACGCCTCTCCTCTCCCCCCTACCTTCACAGCTCAGTCCTTGCGCAAGCGCAACACAGGTTGCCTGGCCCCGTCCCCTCCCTCACGCATTGCCTTCTGGGAAATGTAGTATTGGAGGGGTGCTATTGCCTACTGAGCATGCGGCGAGAGCCTTTCCGAAATGTGCGATTGCAGGGGGAAAAGAGACCAAAGCCCCAGCATCTCCTCTTCTAACCCGTGTGCACACATTCTTTGTGCTATCAGTCCACTCTCCCACGCTCGCTGCACACACACCTCAGCCCCAAACCTCTCTGCCCAGACGCCCCTCTAAGCTGTGCGTCCGCCAGCTGGCTGCCGCCCCTTCCCGGGCTTGCGGCCGCGAAGCTACTCCGCTCCCCTGTAGATCGAAGAGGGTAGGTGCAGGGAGGTGGGCGCTGTGAATCAGAAGGGCAAGGGGAGGGAGTCTGTAGGATGTGCTGAAGGACACAGGAGTTGGAGTGGGGGAGGGCTTCGGCTCCCGTGTCTTGTCTCCTCTGTGGGAAACCCACACTGCCCTGAGGCAGAGTAGAGGGTTGGAGTGGTGCTGTCTAGGTTTGGGAGGTCTTGGCTAAGCTGACCAAGATCACCTGTCAGGATGACAGAAGGCTGTCTCCGAGCTAGAGCCAGCCCCGAACAAGGGGTAACCCTGAGACTGCTGGTGTTTGCAGCATCTTGCTGATCCGTATCTCTTCTCCTGAGAACTGCGGTCGATACCCTGTACTGCCTCTTCCCAAACCCTGGCTAGACCCGGACTCCATCCATCACTTTGGCTTCTTTTACTAATGAATATTTTCTCTGCTGGAAGCACTGCTACCGAATCCTTGGCATAAGGAGATTTCTTAGTAGATCTGTCGTTTTCTTTGCTAAGGTCTGGAAAGCACCTTAATCATCCACCTCTTTTTTCTTTTCAACTGATACTATTTTTTCCTACTGTCACACAATCAAGATACAAACGTCTGCCTGCTCCTTTCCCCAAAATCACATCAGAAAAGAAATACTAATCTTCTTTTCCCTCCTCAATCTCTCACACTTCACCCCATACTCATCCCTTTAGCTAAGAGGAAACCAAGTTTTAAAGCAAATAAGTCAAGGTCTATAACTTTAAGACCTTAGACTTCCTTCTCTTCATCCAGGGAAGGTTTAAGTATTTCAAGGATAAGCTCTGAGGGCAGAAACTCTTAACCTGAGAACAATAGATGATCCCTGGGAGGTACAAGAACCTGGTGAAATTGAATGTAAAATTGCACCCACGTGTATTTTTCTAGGGCATATAAATGTGGTGTGAGACTGTCTGAAGGGGAATAGAGGTGCAAGTTTGTTCAGCAAAAACCTTACAGAGAGGGAAGCATATGGCCTTCAGTTACTAACAGGAAGCTTGTTTGGGTCACAGATGGTAGGAAAGCAAATGGGAACAGCATTGTGGAAGCCACTATCTCTCACCTTTTGAGTTTGCTCCAAATTTGCTAATGAGTCCCAGTTACTCTGGACTAATTGAGTGCCACTAAATGAGGAAATGTCACCAGACTGGGACAACTGCTCAGCCAAGAGACTCTCTTGCTTGGGGTGCAAACTGGAGAGGAATGGAATGATGTCTTGGTGAAAATGCTGATATTTGTCCAAGAAGTTAAAGCAAGGGAGAGGAAAAGGAAAAAAAAAAAAAATCCCCAGGAGGGCTCCAGCCTTGGCTCCTTCATGGCAAATACTCCTAGCACTGTTTATTCAAATGTGTAATAACAAGCACCAGAAAACAACATGCAACATTCTCCCCCCACCCCTGATCTGCGGGAACTCATGTCCAGGATAGGTCCTAGGTGGGCACCGGGCAGGGTTAGAGTCTACTGGGGTAAAGGGCAAGTACCCTACCATTGGCCTCCTGCAGTAGCTGGAAAACCAGACACCATCTTCTACCTCAGGCCCCACTAGGCAAAGTGGTGGTGCCAGCCCTGGTTGGAGGGGGCATGAATCCCAAAAGGATAGCCTAGCCCTCTAGAGGTAACAAGGTGAAGTGGCCTTTCCTCTTAAAGTGTCCATGGAGAGAGAGGCTGTAGCCTAAATCAAGGCTTTTCTGGCCCAGAACAAGATAGCCTTGTGAAGAGAAGGAGAAAGAGCATTCTCTGCTCTAGGGAGAGTTCTGGGCTAGGAGTCCTTGGCAGGAGTGAATATGAATATACTCCCCTTTTCTTAGCTTCGGGACCAGTTTCTAACTTCAGTCCCCAAATAAGAACACTTTATCCAGCATATTTTAAATGAACTATAAATGCAGGCATAGAATCCAAAGAAAGTTCTAGTAGAAGCTGCTCACAGACCCTACAGGGGCTGGCCTGAAGACAAATGAAGGTCACCCCTTTGTCCTCTGTGTCTCTGGAGCCATAAACAAAACTGTCCTGCCTTGTCCTTGAGGAGCCATGGGGACAGATCAGAAAAGAGAGAGCATTTCAAACTTAGAAACACTTTTACCCTATCTCCTTTCTTTCCCCCTCAAATCCCTTCCCCAAAATCTAAAAACAAAACCAAAAACTTAATTCTTTCACTGAAGGACTCTGGAGCATTTGGGGATATAAATCTCACATTTCCTCAGTCAAGTGAGGAAACTGATACAAACAGGAAATGACTGACTTGAAGTCAAAGATCCTGACCCCTGGGTATCCCAGTAATGCACATGTTACTATGAATGATGTTCAGGAAGATGAAGAGGTTGAAAGGATTGACTCAGTCCTGAGGAGACATTGGCACAGGGCACAGTCACCTTTGGGATGCTAAGCAGGCCTGTTGGCACTAAATTGGAAAATGGCTGGAGTCTTCCCTCTTTATCCTTCCCTGGGCAGCCCTATGGCCAGGGAAGACTGAGATGTTTTGAGCTGGGTAGAAGGCAAATGGTCCTTACCTAGGTAGCACTGACTCTTAGGCCTTCAGGTCCGGAGAGGGACTGAAGGAAGTATCAGGAAGAGGAGACACACCAAAGACAAATATAGAACTGGGTCCCAAAGTGAAGAAGCACCAATAGCATCAGCCTGCCCTGGACTGGGAAAGGATAGAGGCTAGGAGAGATGAAGATACTGGGGAAGAATAGTAGGGTAAAGGGAGAGGGCACATCCTTTTGTAAAGATGAGAAGGGCAAGTATGAAAGAAGGATTAAATAAGGATGGGGAAAAGAATATTGAGCTGTAAGGAAGGAAGAAATGGAGCCATCCATCTATGTCCTGGGGCTTTGGGGCAATGTAGCCTCATGAAGGTCCTTTGGGCATTTACAAAGCTTCTCTCTGGCCCCATAGGAATAAAAGGAAGGCCTGGACTTCAAAATAGATCTTGAATGCCTCAGACTCAGGAGGCTGGGGAAGGGAGGTGGACAGAGAGGTTGGGGGCAGTGGGAAGGTCCTACCCTCCACATTTTGTGTCCCAAGTGTGAGACCAAGCCCAAGAAGGACAGAGAGGAAAGTAGGAGTTTCTAGCATAAGTGGAGTTTAGAGTATTGGTAGAAATTGCCCCAGCCTAGAGGGTGGGAGGACTGAAGGGATATAAAAAACTCTGTTGGCAAGTTGGCAGTCTCTGGTTTCTTGAAGCTGCAACTCAGTTTCAATTTATCTGCTCCCTGCTGAGTCTAAGCCTCAACAGGACCCTCTAAAGGGCTGTTTTCTAGGCCAGTTGGGTACCTTTGTTCACACATGGTGGACCCTGTGGGCAGGCAAAGACCAGAGAAGACAGTGGGAAACACACTGAGCCCTGGGCTGACTGGAGATCAGACACAGCATCTAGATGACAGCCATTGGGGCAGGGTCACCAAGCCACTGCTGGGGCCTCCATACAAGGGACTAGGGGTGAAGGCTACTCACTGATTTCCCTTTCCACCACTATTATTGAAGCTGGACAGGTTGTTATAAAGGTAGCTGCTTAGAGACTAGTCTCAGGTCTCCAGTTTCCTGCCCCCAACCCTCACCTGCAACACAGGCTGGTTCCTGGAGGCTGTGAGGACACAAATACAACCCCAAGTAATATTCCTGGGTCCAGGCAGTGGACAAGAAGCACTGAGCTCCTATTATCCATGAGTTCAGCAAGAAAAGGGACAGGAAGCCACTGGGAGGGCTGCCCAGGTTTCCAACAGCTAACACCTGCCCATCAGTGTCTCAAAACTCAAAGCCCAGAAGATGGGGGAGGGGAATTGGATGAGGAGGAAGAGGGAGGTCCTGGAAGCTGGAGGTTGTTGAAGAGGTGCTGTCCAGTTCGGGAGTAGCCAGGGGCTGTTTACTGCTTTTCCACTGCTCCCTGCTCAGCTGCACTCTCCTGGCTGGGACCCTGGTTCTGGTCCTGGCCCTGTCCATGCCATGGGGTCTCCTTGAACACAAACCAACAGTTCCCAGCCCACAAGAAGAAGTTGATAAAGCCGAAGAGCTGCAAAGACATCAGGGGAGTTTGTGAGAATAGTACGGGGGACATCATGGTACAGAGATAGGGGAGTTCTTCTAGTGCAAGGAGAGGTAGCAGGGGAGAACAGAGAAAAAGCACAGAGGCTAGAAAGACCAAAAGATAGAAAGCTGGCTATGGAGGCTGGGTTCAAGGCCATCACCTGTTAAGGGAATCCCAAGTGAAAGTGTCTAACTCTGTCCACAGCATGCACCTACCATGTAGCTTGGCCACCAGCACAGTCTGGCCGTGGAGCAGAGGAGCATCCATGCAAAGCAAGCAAGGAGCCAAGGGTCAGCTGGCCGTGCTCGTCACTGCACAGGTGGGGCTGTGTCAGAAGCACCTTCTGTCAGGTGAGCTGCCTGGAGCTGTCCAAGGTGCTTCTTCCTAGGACCAGGGACACAGCCCAGGCTATATTCAAGTATTCATTCAAAATATTTTAAAAAAACCTAACAGCAGGAAGGAGTTAAGAAAAGTGTACTGATGTCTCCAACTAATGTAGAAATGCATTAAAAGCAAGATGGACTGATGGAGGAAGAGGTGAATAGATATGTCATAAAGCAGGTCTAGTAAAATGCTAATGGAGAACCTAGGTGGTGAGTGTATGGGCATTCACTGTAAAATTCTTTCAATTGTGCTGTATGTATGAACATTTTTACAATAAAATGTTGGAGGGAAAAACCCATCAGTAGGGTTCTGGCACATTCTAGAAGGCTTCCTGGTGCGCCAGCCATTAAATATTTCAGTTGGGGGCCTTGGGAGATCCATTTTCAGAGCAAAGCTAAGGTGGTTGGGATGACAGGTAGCATTTGAAAAGCTTAAGGCCTTAGTTGTTTATCAATGATATGGATGCATCTCAAGCTTCTAACAACTGGATGGCCAAACATGCACATACCAGCTGGGCCTACTCCTACCCCAAAGACCCTTTCCAGTCTGAAGGCCTAGGCAGCAATGAGTCCTTTCTTACTCACTCTGGGTATGTTCTCAGCTTGGAGCTCAGCCACAGCCCCATGCCCCATGCACATGCTCACATGGGCACATACACGCATAGTGTAAAACAAGCAGGACAGGTGAGAGCAGCACAGAGAGCATGCCTAGAGGTGGGGAGACAAAGAGGGAAATGGGAGGCAGAGTGCAGAGGGAGGAAGACACAAGAGGCTAAATGGCTCTTGGGTTTCCCTCATCTCAAAATGCCATGTCAGGGTCAGCCAGGGGCCAGCAGCCAGCATCATGTGCAGGGTGGACACCAGCTGCAGGTGCAGGGGATACCAGCTCTGGGAACGCCCTCTCTGTTTCTCTTAGCACCTGCCATCTGGGACAGGCATGGGCAGCTGGAATAATCTGCCCCACCCCCCAGATCCTTTCAGGGGCCACAGGTCTCACCACAGAGATGTTGGCCAGCCCCATGGAGGGTGTGGCCCCGGCACTGCACACTGCATCCTCTCCGTGGCACACGGACATGGCTGCCGTCAGGCTGGATGGCCGTGTGGCCCCCTTGACATCAGTCAGGCCTTTTCCCCAGGCAGCTGCAGCTACCAGCCAGAAGAAGGTGAAGGAGACAGTCACACAGAAGTCCTGGGAAGGCCAGAAAATGGGAAATACACTCAGAAAGGCCCTGGGAGTCCCCATTGCTTTTCCTCTGCCATGTTACAGAATGCAGGGGTCTCTTCACATCCTACCTAATCAGGGGGAATCAGGGGCCCCAGAGTGTTCTGAGGAGCCTGTTCACTGCCACCAAAGCAGTCCTGCCACTCAGTCTGCCCAGGCCCTCAGATCCAAAGTCAGGCAACAATATACCAATGTACCAAGGTATCTGCTGGGCAGCCTCATTCCAAAACACATACTCATTCACCCCAAGAATGGGGTCCAAACTCCTAGCTTTTCCTTTGCTCATCATTGCTTGGTGACAACTGATGGCAGAGGACAGACCTTAGAAGGCAAATGAGATCCCCTAAAGGCACCCCTCGCACCCTGCATGACTGGAACAGGAAGAGACTAATGAAAGAACAGCTAACACTTATTGAGGCTAACTATATGCCAGATACTTTACATGCATTCTCATTTTATCACCAAAAAAAAAAAAAAAAAAAAAAAGAGGCAGGTATCCCTATTTTATAGTTGAAGCAACTGATTTAGAGAGACTAACTTGTGCAAGATCACACAGCTAGTAAGAGATAGTGCTGGGATTTGAACCCAGGCAGTCTAAGTCCAGAGCTTGCTTCTTTATGCTGCTATTGTGTCTCCTGTGAGCAGGAGCAAGTGACAGGGGGTGGATAGAAGCAGAGGTTCCATATTTCTCTGTGCCAGGGACCCAAGGAAGCCTCCATGTATGTCCTCCTTTAACCTCAGTCCCCTAATAAACATCAGTTTCTCCACCCCATTTCTTCTGGCTGTGCTCACTCACCACCAGCGGGAAGCGCTTGTTCTCTGTGTAGAGGTTGTGGAAGCGCAGGTAGACAACAAGGGCAGCCATGGTATAGAAGAAGGAAAAGATGCCAAGGGTCACAAAGAACTCAGCAGGGGCAGAGAAGTCCCCCATGAGGTGCATGGTCTTGGAGGTGGACTCTTCATCACAGAGGGGCATCTCATACTGGATCCGGTTCAACCTGCAGGGGGCAGGGGAGGACATCCTGAGCAATCCTCTCGCTCCCTGCCCCAGTAGTCCTGCTCAGTTCTCACCCTGAGACTCTTTCAGAGGTAAGAAAGGGGTCGTGTAGGAAGGAACGGTTCTGGAGGGATCCTTAGGCACTTCCCAAAGATTCCCGCCAAACATCAGCCACCACACCACACTCATCCACCTGCCTAGACATGTATTTTCAAGTGGGGCGCTTTAGGTCACCACCACAATATATGTAATTCTTTTATTTCTGGTAGCCGAACTACCAGGCAGATCAGCTTTATTCTGCCCCTAGAAAGCACAGGCCACAATGGCCACATTAAGGTTGGAATCACTCATTCTTAGGCCTTATTTAGGCTCTCTAATGAGACTAAATTGGAAAAAATAAAGAGAAAAACAACAGTATGTTATATAAAGAGACAGTTAGTCTAACTTGGGTGCTGATACCAGAAATTTCTGAAAAGCTAAGCCCTGTCCCCATTCTCCTGTGAACATTTAAGCTCCCTACTTCCTATGCTCCCCAACACCCAGTAAAGGTGATTCTTTTCTACCTCCTGGTCAATACCTTCTTGAATTCTGGTGGTACCAAATGAGCATCCCACATCAACCCTTTAGGCACTAAGTATTATACTTCTAAGCTTCCTTCCTTTCAAGGCAGAGCAGAGGCTGCCGAGGGCCAGAGAGAACTGTCCAACTTACCCAGACCCTTGTATGCCTCCATCCCAAACTGCATGGATTCACATGGTTTCGATGTGACCTGCTATTGGTTGTCTATGGACTGGAACATTGTTATAACAATGATCCATGTTTCCCTTATGTTTTTCTCTGGTCAGTGTGTCTGAAATTGCTAAACAGCAGAAAGGACCCAAGTCTTATAATTCTATTTGAATCTGGAGTAGCACATAACAAGTTGGTCTTTAGATCTCTGGAGGAGGAAGAGACCAAGCAGATCCTGCCAATCCAGTGAGAGAGAATGTGCTGGGTCAGGACTAATTCAGGCTCACCTGAAGGGATAGCCGAATGAAACAATGATGGAGCTCACGTCCTTGGCTTCGTTGTTGCAGCGAACCATTGCTCCTGTCTCCCCGCTGTAGGAGCCGCAGGACCCGAAGGCGAAAATAGCAAAGAGCTGAGAGAGAGTGGAGCCTCTTTGAGAGTCAGAAGACCTCAGCCAGCCAGGTAATGAATCACCCCCTCACTTTCACCAGGTGCAGATATTGAGGATGGGAATTGGAGGAAGTGAGGATTCTTTTTAATCAACGGTAGAGACTCACCGTTTCAGGGAGCTGTGTTCATTGCACAGCGTGCTGGACCAAATAACCAAATGAATAAGGGTGACTTTCAGGTGTCTGAGAGGCAGGGAGATGAAGAGACAGGAAATAAACAGCTTCCAGGTTCTTGCCATTGGGCATGACATTGGGGACAACAGGTAACCTCCTTAAGATGATGACTAACACCAAACCTCTGCAAGTGAGGCTTTTGAAAACTTCTGGCTCAAAGCTAGATTTGAATTTCCTCCACAAAGTAGAGAAACCCTCAGAAATAGATTCCCCTCTGCCAACCTAGATCAGGCTCATCTGAAATGCTTTTCATTTCTCCTTTGAACTAGTCATCTAATCTTGTTTCCTTACTGCTAAGTTCCAGTGGTTTCCTGCCTCCGTGGAGGTATAGCTCAAGGGGACAACTTAAGCCTCCACAGAGGGGCCATGCTGCTGTCCCATAGTACTGCTGGCTAAATTCCTCTTCCCTCAATGGCACATTTCCTTCCAGCAATAGCTCTGACTGGGCCGATGCTGACAGTCCTGGCTCCAGCCCAGAGAAAACTACCCTCCACTTCCCTTATCAAGCTCTACTATTTCCCTACTGGTGTTTCCCTTTGTCATCTGTTGATGCTGCCATTTCTCAGTGTTGATAACCAGAGGCATCTCAGATGACTTGAATTGTTTTCTCCTCTACTTTTCATCACATTTTTACAACACCTCCTGTCTGGAGTGAAATAAAATTTCCTCATCCTGTGATTTTCAAATTTCTTTCTGGGAAACAGGCTTTAGTTAGAAAAGGAGGTGAGAAATTGGAACTCTTATCCTCCCACATCACCTGCTCAGGCCTGGTTTCCTGTGCACTTACCTTTGGCTTATATACAACATAATCATCATTTTTAAGCAGCGAGCTGATTTTGTTAATTGTTCATTTTCTGTATGTTTCTCTGTTGACTCAGTGTCTTGCAAATTAAACACCCAGAAGACAGCTAATCTACACCCCAGTCCTGCATCCAGAATCTAGACTAGAGTTATATGTGCTTTATTTTGCTAATGCTTGTTAGTGTTATAAAGTGAAAAGAGCCTTGGATTAGAAGTCTGAAAATTAGCCAGGTGACCTCTGATAAGTCACTCTGCCCTCTTGAGTCTCAGTTTCCTCATCTGTAAAATGAAGGGTTTGGAGTAATCTAGAGGCCTTTTCCAGCTTTGGAATTCTCTCATTCTGTGAGGGTAATGTTATCAGTGTGCTCTTGGCTGGGCTTGCCAACAGCTGTGCTCTGCCCCTGCAAGGTGTCCGGTGCCCTGCCTTGCATTGCCTGGCCTGGCTGATCTCCATGCTGGAGCCACTGACCTCTCTCTAAAGGTCAGAATGGGCACCTTTCTGTTTCCAGGAGGTTTATTCCAGACCAATGAGAATTGTCTTCATTTTTTAAAATATCCAGGAAAGTTGACCGTATAACCTTTCTCCAATGACTACATAACCTCGTGTGGGTTAAATTATGGAGAATTTTAGAGCTCTGTCTGCTCACCTTCTTGACAGAGCTGGAGAGAAGTCTCTTGAAGCCTCTGCATCACCACTCTTTACATAACTCAGACCTCATTGCCCCAACAGTGGAACTTGTCTAGCTTTTCCTCACAGGAATTTTCTAATCTTTTGTCAACTCTGTAGCTCTCTGATTCCTCTTAGAAGTTTTCTTTATTCTGCTCAGCTCTGGTGCCCAGACTGGACAAGTTAGGGTATTACATTCTAGGGAGGCAGAACAGCTAGATATAAATTTACCCATTGGCAGATAGTCAGTGAATGGCTTCTTAGAGTTTCCCTAAGAAAGTATTCATAACTTGGGGGCAGTGAACAGTCAGTCATAGTGCTCTCTTTTCACCAACACTCTCTTGACAGGCACTCCTGAACATGTACAAAAGAGTGACATTTATTAAGCATTTATTATGTCCTATTCTAGTGTCCTAGGCATAATTATTTAGCAGTGAAGAAAAGGGGAAAAATCTCTGTCCTCATGGAGCTCATACTTTAGAGCTTCAGTATCCAAAATAGTAGCCATTAGTTAAACATGGCTATTTAAATTTAAATTCATTAAAACAAAATTAAATTGTCCAGGCACAGGGGCTCATGCCTGTAATCCTAGCACTCTGTAAGGCCGAGGCAGGTGGATTCTTTGAGCTCAGGAGTTCCAGATCATCCTGAGCAAGAGTAAGACCTCGTCTCTACTAAAACTAAAAAAAACTAGCCAGGTGTAGTGGCTCATGCCTGTAGTCCCACTATTCAGAAGACTGAGGCAAAAGGATTGCTCAAGCCCAAGAGTTTGAGGGTGCTATGAGCTATGATGCCATGGCACTCTACTCAGAGGTACAGAGTGAGACTCAGTCTCAAAAAATAAATAAATAAATAAATAAATAAATAAATAAATAAACTAAATTAAAATTTCAGCTCAGTCATAGTAGTCATATTTCAAGTGCTCAATAGCCACATATGATTGGAAGGTATTATACTAAACAGCACTTTTCCATCATCATCAAAAGTTCTGCTACATTTAAATGTTAGTCCTGAGGTTCTGACAACCCTGAACCCTGCTTTCTAATTCCTCAGAGGACAAAATACCCATATGACTTCAGTATTAACTTTTGTATTTTGATTATTTTAAAGTCAGGAATCTCTAAAAATCTTATATGCTAATTTTTTTTATTTACCAGAATATATGTTTAAATCTGAGCACTACACAACCAGTTGGAGCCAGATAACAGATAGTTTGCTATGTAAATGCGGAATAGGAAAATCTTAGGGGAATCTAACAGGTTCACAGAGCAGAGAAACTAAAGGGAACTTAGAGATTATCAAGCCTAGTGGTCTCATTTCACAGAGATAGAAATTAAAGCCCCCAAAGATTAAGTGAGTCCCAAAGTCACATTTATTATAGCTAATGTGAGAGCCAGCCTTAGAATTCACATCTCCTGATTCCCTGTCCAGTGTTATTTCCTCTTCATTCATTAATTCAACATCTTTTTTTTTTTTTAGAGACAAGGTCTCATTCTATCATCCAGGCTGGAGTTCAGTGACAGGATCATAACTCACTGATCCTCACTGATCATAGCCTCAAACTCCTGGGCTCAAGTGATCCTCCCACCTCAGCCTCCCAAGTAGTGGGATAACAGGCATGTGCCACCACACCCAGGTGATTATTAAATTTTTCTGTAGAGGTAGGGTTGTGCCGTGTTGCCCTGGGGTGATCTTGAACTCCTGGCTTCCTCTCACCACAGCCTCCCAACGTACTAGGACTACAGATGTGAGCCGCCATGCCTGGGCATCATTTATTGAGCATCTTCCTTGTGTCTGGTGCTGGAGATATAAAAGATGAATAATACTTCACTCCTGTTCTCAAGAATTCACATCAAGAAAGGGGTGTCACATTAACACAAAGAAACAAATGACATCACTGAAACCCTGTATCACAAAGCTACTAAGGCTAAAGAAGAGATCTCTACCATGTGCACTGAGGATAACAAGGAGGGAGGGAGTAGCTCTGTGCCCTCTGATGCAGAAGAAGGGAAAAGTACCTTCCCCTAACCCCCTCCATGGCTCCTAACCCTCCACCTTTCAGCACCAGATTTGCTTTCTTCCCTAACTCTGCCAAGTGACTGAGCCAGAGGGAAGAGAGGGAAAGAACTGAGACCACCCCTGTTATCAAGTGCAAGACTCCAAGATGAACAAACTGGTGATAAAGAAGAACAGCAGAGGCCAGATGAGGCCCTGAGATAAGGGAGAATTCAGGAGATTCTGGTGTCACCCAGGCAGCCCTCCTCCTCTTGGAGCTGCACTGCTTGAGACAGCAATAGTCATACTCTGCCCTCCACTCCTTCCTCCTCCTCCCTCTGTATCTCTTTTACAAAGATGTCAGAATAATTTTCCCAGTTTAAAGAAGAGGCTCCACTTTGGTGCTGACTTGCTCGCTGGTGATAATCTTAATGCCGAGCATAGGGAAGACAAGTTCTCTCCCCAGATCCAATCTCTCCCCAATTATCTCTTTGGTTTTATGGACTCTGATGGTGTTCTTTCAAATTCCCTATACTTACTGAAATAACTTATTCTTCTTACAAAGAACTCAGACCCAAATAAGTGAGTCTGGTGTCCCCAAGGTGAATTATTGATCAGGGGCACACCCAGTTAAAGATAATATGCCTTCTTTATAAGTAAATTAAAATAGTGATTAAGTCACTCAGAGATTCTTTTGTACCTTACCATCAAACTGAGGATTCGACAGTGACATCTGAATAATCTCAGCAAAGGACAAGTCTTGCTAGACAGTCTCCATGAAGGGGGAAGTTAGGAGAAAGGAGCAGGACAGAAGGGAACTAACACTTACTGAATACCTCCTAGAGCACCAGGCTCACTGCAGCCTTCCAGAATGCTCCAGTTTTACGGATATTACCTCCTATAATCTTCCCAGTGAACCTATAAAATAGGCCTTACCCTCATTTGCAGATAGGGAAACTGAGGCCCGTAAAGATTTCATCTTACCCAAGGTTCCAGGGCTAGACAGCAGAGGGGAGTGAATTTACACCCAAGCCCATCTGACCTTGAACTTTGTCTTTTTTAAAAAATGAGTTCTCCAATAATTGGTCTATCTCCAGATTATTTTGCTACCTTAGGATAGACATAGTGAGATTCCAGAATTGGAATTGAAGTAAGATTAGTTAATTTCTCAATTTTAAAAAGACACTCCAAGCTAAGCTCCTGACTAATAAAAGAATAACACTACTTTTTTTTTTTTTTTTGGCATTTTCTTAGTTATTGCATTAAGACATTTATATTCTACATATTCTAGTAAATTTCACATGTAACATTATTTTCTTTTCACAAGGATTTGGGTAAAAATTTTGCTTTTTGGTAATAATGACAACAAAATTTTTCAATTACCATTACAATAACTGCAAGATTTATTTTTTTCCTTTTTTCCTTCTCCACTTAGGAGCATTGGATCCCTCCGAGCAGAAAATGAGTGAAAAAGCCAAATGACAGGCATGGCGCCTATAGCTCAAGCAGCTAGGAGGCCAGAGCTGGCAGGTTCAAATCCAGCATAGGCCTGCCAAACAATGACAACTACAACCAAAAAATAGCCAGGCGCTGTGGCAGGCGCCTATAGTCCCAGCTACTTGGGAGGCTGAGGCAAGAGAATCGCTTAAGCCCAAGAGTTTGAGGTTGCTATGAGCTGTGACGCCAAGGCATTCTACCCAGGGTGACAGCTTGAGACCCTGTCTCAAAAAAAAAAAAACAAATGACATTTCCACTTGCATTTCTGGGACTAGTGCCTATGCACGTTTATGTTACCTCATCTGCAAAGCTTCAAAGCAAGTGAAAGTCATGTTCTGAATTCAGGCTACCCATAAAAGCAATAAAAGCAAATTATATCTCCTTATGATGCTACCCTGTAAATGAAGGTCAAGTTCAGCATCTAGCCTAGGCCCCATGAATATAGAATTTTAAGAGAAAGGGGACTCAGTTTTGCAAAATCCCATTTCTAAGAACTTGAAGATCATGAAAGTCAAACAGGTCTTAATTCTTAGGGCATCAGGGAGCAGGACTCTGGGAGGAGACTGGATCCTTCCGGTAGGCATTGCCTTGTGCAGCCTTTATAGAAATGTTGGTAGTCGTGGGGATGGGGGGAGTGAAAGAAAGGACAGCATAAATGAAGAAGGAAGCCTTTCAGATTCCCCCCAGGGAAGATAAATCCATGGTCTAATAGCCTCATTGTTTCCCTCATCCCTTGACAGCTTGTCTCAAATTCTGTTAGATCCATTTGTCTAGTTTAATGATAAAATTGTTCTCTTTCACTTCAGGTTCTGCTCTGGATCATTCATAATGGCTTTCCTAGTTCTGGATGGCAGTCACTCAGAGCCTTAGTATTGCTCTTACATGGGCCCCTCTGGTACTACTTGAGTGGTGGATCAGAACAGGAAAATGGCCAGAAGTGAAAGAGTTCAGCCAAGAGTTAACCCAACTGCTCTTGAGGCAGTAGGGAAAGTGGAAAGTCCCCACCAGGTCCTGGAGTTTGCACTTGGGAGCTCCCATACTGGACCGACAATCCCAAATGCACTATTGCCCCTGAATTCCAAATTTGATGATTCTCATTTAAACCACCATGATTTAGGAATTGGTGACACAATGCTCATTCCTGCCTCCAGTGAACCCACTGGAGCCCTTTAGAACTCAATCCTTCTCATTCACAGTAACATTCCCTAGCTGAATTCTGTGCTGAGAGCATATGAACTTAGTTTTTCACACACCATTTGGTATGTGGACTGTCTAACTTATAATCTCTTCCACAGTATTACACTAAATGCCCCCCAAGTCTTTGCCATTTGAGAAAGTGACCGCCACTGTCCACACCAGGAGGCCTTGAGAACGGAAGGATGGAGAGCACACCAAGGTCTCAAAGTATCAGTGAAGCAAGGAGGTGGTATTTCCACTACCAGTGGTTGTCAGCCTTCCTAATGCCGCAGCCCTTTAATACAATTCCTGTTGGTCGCAACCCACAGGTTGAGAACTGCCGCACTAGATCATAATAGGGGAAACTGAGGACCTAGGCAAGCGATTTGTTTCAAGGTCACAGGGTAAGTCTAACGTGGTCCCATATTACAGCATGCCAACCCAGTTAGAGCGTAAGGAGACCCCAGCGATGATCAACATCGGACTAACTTTGGAAACTTAAGTCTGGAAAAGTGACTTCTCACGGTGACACTGCTGGGAAAGGCAGGTCTAGATCTGGAACCCAGTGCCGGGGGTTCCTAGATTAGCGTTCTATCTTATTCTGCATGCCACATCTTAGCCATCCTGTGATTTTTATACTATCTTATTTTTTCCCCCTTTTATGTATTCCTAGAGCCATGAGCTGGGTTCATTCATTCATCCACTCCCTCACTTATGTACAGGAACCCGGATTATTTCAGTGACCTCAGCAGGGAATTGCGAGTTGGGAGCCTCTTCCCTGAGTCCGCCACCCCAGGATCATCCGGGTGCTTGTGGGTTTGGGGCAGGATGGTTTCCGTCGCCTGCCTCCTTCCCTCCTTTGCCCTCCGCGCTTTCCTCTTGGTAGAGCGGACTTCTTCCCCCTCGTCCTCCTACCCCCTCCCGCCACCAAGTAGCGGTATGTGCAGGATCAGAATTCTGGAAAGGTTACAGCCGGGTCCTCTCGCCTGAGTGAAATGTGAGCGCCCTGGGCAAAGGCTCCTTGCACATAGAAGGACCGAATCCGGGACTCTACAGGCCTCGCTCCTCACCCTCCTGCCACCAAGCCCAGAGAAGCTGTCCTAGTGCTCCCCTCCCCCGCCCACCTGTCACCGCCCCCCACCCTTCCGCAGTGGCCCGGCCTCTGCACCTTCCCAGCCCCCACTCTGGCCACATTGCTTCGGGTCAGCGTCACAGCCCAAGCTCCAGAAATAGCCCGGGGCTGGGGCAGCGACTCACCCACTGGAGAACTTTGATGAAGCCCAGCGGCTCCTCCAGCCGTCGCCAGCGCAGCCCCACTAGTAGGCGGTCCACCTGCAGAGACACAGCCGGCCTGGGGTCAGGGCGGTGGGGAACCCCGGGAAAGCACCGGCCCCTTTCTCGCGTTCACGCCCGGGCCAAGGCGCAGAATAAGGGTGAGGCCCGACCCCTAGAGGGGCGGTGCGAAAGCCCCCGGGCGCAGAGCGAATACCTGCTGGCGCGGCGACTTGTCGGCGGTGCGGCTGGAGCTTTCCGTCGAGGACATGCTGGCGCGGCGGGGCTGGGGCGCAGCGCCGGGGCTCGGGTCCCTCGCCTACAGGCTGCGCGAACTGCGGTGGAGCTGGGGGCTGCTGGCTCGCGGCAGGGCAATGGAGCGGAGCCGGAGCGCGAGCGGCCGTCGGCGGGCCGGGATCCAGGCTGCTGGCTGGGTCTCGGGGACTCTGCTGCTCGCGCTCGCTGGGACTGCGGCTGCCGCTGTGCCCCACCGGCAGCAGAAAGCCCCCGAGTCCG
This sequence comes from Loris lydekkerianus, assembly GCA_963574355.1. Classification (NCBI taxonomy): domain Eukaryota; kingdom Metazoa; phylum Chordata; class Mammalia; order Primates; family Lorisidae; genus Loris; species Loris lydekkerianus. The sequence continues at coordinate 151,647 of CAUYPK010017495.1, forward strand.
ATTCAAACTTCTGTCAAACTCGCACGCAAATTTGGCAGCGGAGTCACGTGGCGTGCGCACCCCGGCCCTTCTCCCGCCCCCTGGGTGCTTTTCTCCGCTCGCAGGGCGCCTTAAAGGGACCTGTGGCTTCTGTGATCAGCTCCGCCGCGCGGGGGCTCAGGTCCTTTGCCAGAACCTCTAGGGCCGGTCCCGGCTGAAACACCCCGGCGGGCTCCAATCCTGGCGCGACAGTGTGGAGCTCCAGCACGCACTTGTTATTCCGTTGTATTTCCCTGTTGTCATAGATTAAGAGCTGCTCTGCGCCGTTTTTCTCCTCTACCATACCATAATACTCAGAACTTAAAAGATTTTCCTAAGGCATTATCAGCGCTAAAATAAGGTTCTAACATACGCTCGCCTCCAAGATCTCACAGACAAGCCAGTACAGACGAAAGGGCAATAGAATGTAAACTGCTCACTTTTCATTCTGACTAGATAGGTATTGTTTTAATTTTTTAACAACAAAAGACGTTTGCATGTTAGTGATTTAAAAGTTATTAATCTTTAAATCTTTTATTAAATAGTAAACTTAAAATGGCCATCACCATTTCATGAGTGAAATTAAGTCTTTGAGGAATGGGAGCGGGCAGCAAAGATGTCGTTCGTATTGGAAAGTCGGCGTTTTTGCATTTTGATGACTTTAAATCATTCTCTAATTTTCAAAGCGTTTGGCAGGAACATAAATGTAAGGAAGTAGTAAAAGGTTAAGTGATTACCCCAAGGACACTGAGTGAGCCCGTGAGCCACGGTGGGGTAGAGAACCCGCCTGCACGTCCATGAATTGGCTCGTAGACAGCTATCCCTCTCATCTGAGTCGTTCTTGGAGGTCCCTACCTAGCACTTCAGAGTGAATGCTTTTTGAACAAATATTTGGCTATTATCCATACCATTCATCACCCGGTAGCAGTGGGTGGAGAAGGACCCTCTGGCCAGATCAGGTCACCTGGAAGCGAAGGAAACTTCTCTAGTCGACTTCCATGCAAATGTAAACAAGCAACTGCAGGTCCCCAATACAGCTCTTAATAAATTGATCTGTCATGATAGGTCCCTATTCTGTGGAATAGGGATAATAATTTCTGTTCCACTTAACAAGGCCATCAACAGAATACCTGGTGGCTCATGCCTGTAATCCTAGCACCCTGGGAGGCCAATGTGGGTGGATTGCCTGAGCTCATAGGTTCAAGACCAGCCTGAGCAAGAGCGAGGTACCCTCTCTAAAAATAGAGGGGCGTTGTGGCTGGCACCTGTAGTCTCAGCTACTTGGGAGGCTGCGGCAAAGAATCGCTTGAGCCCAAGAGTTGGAGGTTGCTGTGAGCTATAAGCCATGGCACTCTACCAAGGGCAACAAAGTGAGAGTCTGTCTAAAAAAAAAAAAAGAAAAGAAAAGAATCAGAATAGCACAGCAAAAATTCATATAGCCACCAACTAGTCTTGTTATTATTCTTTAACTTTTCTGCCTCAAATCCATTCCTTTCTTGTTAGCTTCAAGTCCATTGTTTAAAAAAGAAAAAAAATTGTATAAATTCACAGCCCCATGTATTTCCCTTATGTCATTCCTTCCCTCCCTCCTTTTTCCTCAGAAATCACCACTATCCTGTCCCAAATTTGGTTCTTTTCTTGGTCTCATGCATGTTTTAGTATTTTTTCTATATAGGTATGTGACTATATCTAGAAACAACACATAGAAACTCACCAGACCTAGTATTGTCTTTCAAATCATTTTAAACTTTATCTAAATACTAGCAGGCTTTAGGTAACCTTCAACTGCTTATTTATGTAATGTGTTTATGAAAGTCATCTAGCTTGGCACTTGTAGCTTTAGTTCACCAGATGGCCAAGGGGAGTACTTTGAAGGTGGCTGTAGTGATATTTAGCAATAAGGTATGTGGCACTTTTTCTAGGATGAGGTTGTGAACTTAATTGTCCAACCTCATACTACAGTATACTTAATTATCTCACTGCTAAGCATTTAGGTTGTTTCCAAATATCTGCTCTTGGCCAGCTGAGGTGCCTCACACCTGTAATCCTAGCCCTCTGGATAAGAGTGAGACCCCATCTCTACTAAAAACAGAAAAACTGGCTAGGCATTGTGGCAGTTATCTATAGTCCCAGCTACTGGGGGGGCTAAAGCAAGGGGATTGCCTAAGCCCAACAGTTTGAAGTTGCTGTGAGCTATAACAACACAGCACTCTACTGAGGGCACATACAGATTGAGACTCTGTCTAAATAAATAAATAAATAACATTTATAAATGTTTTTATATTATAAAAGCTAGAGAGGGAGAGCAGGAAAATATGAGGGAATATTCCAAACAGACAATACCCTAGAATATGAGGACAAGGCAGACAATTGTGCAATGTAATCTGTACACGTGTTGACATCAAGATCAGAGAATCTGGCCAGGTGTGGTGGCTTATGCCTGTAATCCTACCACTCTGGGGGGCCAAGGTGAGTGGACTGCCTGAGGTCAGCAGTTCAAGACCAGCCTGAGCAAGAGTGACACCTCATCTCTACTAAAAATAAATTAAAAAAAAAAAAACTAGCTGGGTATTGTGGTGGGTGCCTATAGTCCCAGCTACTTGGGAGGCTGAAGCAAGAGGCTTGGTTAAGCCCAAGAGTTTGAGGTTACTGTGAGCTAAGATGACGCCACGGCACTCTACTCAAGGTGACAGAATCAGACTCTGTCTCAAAAAATTTTTTAAATTTAATTTAAAAAACAAATCAACATTCATTCATGATTTTTAGAAAATCCTCAGCAAACAAGGAATAGAGATGAACTTCCTCAATCTGGTAAATGGTATCTATAAAAAAATCTAGAAATAATATTACACTAAATGGTCAAGAGCTGAATACTTTTCTCCTAACATAAGGAGTAAGGCAAGGATGCCCGCTCTCACCACTCCTATTCAGCATTGTACTGAGAGTTTTAGCCAGTGCAATAAGTATTCAGCAAGGAAAATAAATAAAAGGTATACAGGTTGTAAAGGAAGAAATAAAGCAGATCCTATTTGCAGATGACATAATTGTCTACAAGGCAATTCCAAAGATAATACAAAAGTCTCATAGAACTAAAATGTGAACTTACAAAGGTCACAAGATACATAGTTAAAAGGAAAAAGAAAATTGTGTTTCTGTATACTAACAATTGCCAATTGGAAACCTAAATTTAAAATAATATTTATCATGGCTCTCCTCAAATTAAATACTTAATGTATAAGTACATCAAAACATATGTAGGCGCTGTATGCTTAAAACTGCAAAATGCTAATAAAAGAAATAGAGGAAGACTTAAATAAATGGAAAGCCATACTGTGTTCATGGATTAGAGGACTGAACATAGTAGTGATGTCAATTTTGCTTAAATCAATCTGTCAATTTAAAGTTACTCAAATCAAAATTCCAGAAGAATTTAAAAAATTTTATTGATACATAATATTGTGTATATATATATATATATATATATATATTTTTTTTTTTTTTTTTTTTTTGGTAGAGACAGAGTCTCACGACAGCAACCTCTAACTCTTGGGCTTACGCGATTCTCTTGCCTCAGCCTCCTGAGCAGCTGGTACTACAGGCGCCTGCCACAATGCCCGGCTATTTTTTTGTTGCAGTTTGGCTGGGGCTGTTTTTGAACCTGCCACCCTCGGCATATGGGGCCGGCGCTCTACTCACTGAGCCACAGGCACTGCCCTACATATTGTATTTTTGAGGTACATGTGATATTTTGATACATTAATATAATGTGTAATTATCCATTATTTTAAACATTTATCTTTTTATGCTAGGAATGAATTATTCTTTTCTAGCTATTTTGAAAGATCCAATAGACAATTTTTTACTATAGTTACATTAATGATTCATAGAACACTAGGTCTTATTTCTTCTATCTGTGTTTTTATACCCATTAAACAAACTTTTTTTCATCTCTTATTACTCTTTCTGGCCTCTGGTAACCACAAATCTGTTCACTATTTTCATTAGATACATTTTTTTAAGCTTTTCCATATGAGTGAGAGCATCTAGCAGAATTTTTTTATATAGACAAGATGATCCTATACTTACTTTGAAAGGCAAAGGAGCTAAATAATAGCTAAAACAATTCTGAAGATAAGCAAAGTTGGAGGAATAATATTACTCTATTTTAAGATTTATTATAAAATTACAGCATCCAACATGGTGAAGTATTGCCAAAGATACAGATAGATAGACTAATGGAACTCAATAGAGCCCAGAGGTATTAAATAGATTTATACAAATACATCCAACTGATTTATGTTTTAAAAAATGCAAAAGCAATTCAATGGCAAAAGAATAACCTTCAAAATATGGTATTGGAACAATTAGACATTCACATGTAAAATACACATACTTTAAAATCTTTGTCCTAAATCTCATACGTTATACAAAAAACCCCTCAAAATACCTAAATGTAAAGCATAAAAATGGAAACATTTAGAAGAAAACATAGACAAAGAGTTTTTAGACAGAATACCAAAACATGATCCATAAGAAAAATTGGTAAACTAAATTTCACCAAAATGTAAAACTTTTGCTTGCCAAATGACAGTGTTAGAAGAATGAAACAGATAAATGATAGATGGAGCGAAAAATTTTGCAAATCACTTATCCAACAAAGGACTTGCGTCCAGAATATATGAAGAATTCTTCCAACCTGAGTAAGAGTGAGACTCTTGACTCTACAAAACTAGAAACATTAGACAGGTGTGGTGGGCGCACGTCTGTAGTCCTAGGTACTCAGAAGGCTGAGGCAGAAGCCTCACTTGAGCCCAAGAGTTTGAGGTTGCAGTGAGCTATGATAAGATCACTATATCCTAGCCCAGGTGACAGAATGAGACTGAGTCTAAAAAAAAAAAAAAAAAAAAAGAAGAAGAAGAAGTCTCAAAATTTAATAGTAAGAAATAAACAACCTAATTTATGGGAGGCTGAGGCAAGAGAATCTCTTGAGCCCAAGAGTTTGAGGTTGCTGTGAGCTATGACACCATAGCACTCTACCAAGGGTGACATAGTAAGACTCTGTCTCAAAAAGAAAAGAAAAGAAAAGAAATAAATAAACAACCTAATTTTAAAAGGCCCCCCCTCCCAATTTTTTTTGAGCCAAGGTCTTGCCCTGTTGCCCAAGGTGGGGTGTAGTGGTGCAATCATAGCTCAGTGCAACCACATACAATTCTCCGCCTGTTTCCTGGGTAGCTAGGACTACGGGCATGTGCTATCATATCTGGCTAATTTTTTTTAGTTTTGGTAGGGGTAGGATCTCACTATGCTGCCCAGGCTGATCTCAAACTCCTGGCGTCAAGTGACTCTTGCACCTCAGCTCCCAGAGTACTGAGATTACAGTCTTGAACCACCATGGCCAGCTAGAGGGTTAGACACTTGACCAAAGAAGATATACAAATGCCAAATAAACACATTTTGACCAAAGAAGATATACAAAGGCCAACTGAACAAGAGATGTTTAACATTATTATTAGCTACTGGGGAAATGCAATTTAAAACCATAATGAAGGCCAGGCATGGTGGCTCATGCCTGTAATCCCAGCACTCTGGGAGACCAACATAGGTGGATAGCCTGAATTCAGGAGTTCGAGACCATCCTGAGCAAGAGTGAGACCCTGTCTCTATTAAAAGTAGAAAAATTTGCTTTGTGATGCCTATAGTCCCAGCTACTCAGGAAGCTAAAGCAAGAGGATCATTTGAGCCCCAAAGTTTAAGGTTACTGTGATGCCACGGCACCCAACCCTGGTCAATAGCAAGATCTGTCTTAAGTAACAAACTAACGAACTAACTAACTAACTAACTAACTAACTAAATAAATAAATAAAACACAATGAAATACCACTACACATCTTTTAGAATAGCTAAAAAAAAAAAAAACTGAACTACACTAAACTGACATTATCGAGTTCTGGAGAAGAGACAAAGCAGCCGGAGCACATGTTGGTGGGAAACAATGCAAAATGGTGCGGTCACTCTGGAAAACAGTTTGGTAGTTTTGCTTAAAGTGAAACATATATTCATCCCATTTCTAGGTATTTACCCTAGAAATAAAAAACGTGTTCATGCAAAAATATGTAAACAAAAATGTGTATAGCACCTCTACTCTTAATAGTCAAAAAATGGAAACCGTCCAAATGTACTTCCACAGATGAATGCATAAACAAACTGTGAGGGATCTTATTTCATGAGATGGAATACTTGGTAACAAGAAAGGAGCAAACTACAAGCAACAATGTGGATGAATCTCAAAAATATTAGGCTGAGTTAGAGAAGCCAGACACAGAGGAATACAATGATACAATTCCATTCATTTGAAATTCTAGAAAACGGCAAAACTAATGTATAATGACAATGCAATGATGTAGTTGCTTGCAGATTAAGTGAATAAGGGTATCTTTGGAATTATGGGGAACAGTACCATCTTGATTATGGTGGTAGTTACATGGTTACCTACATTTGCCAAAACTTAGTTGAAAATGTACACAGCTTATGTCCTAGGTGGCTCATTTTAGGTATAGAGCAATGTTTATCAAATTGCTGGTAGAGTCCTACTATTAGTGAATCATCACATCAATTCAGTGTGCCTACCCAGACAGATATTTATCCTGAAACTAAAGATACTTAATCTTCAGGCCCCTTCACTTGCAAAGCTTCTTGCAAGGTCTGGTTAATAATTTTGAATTCAGAATTTTGTACTCTTTTTCTAAAGGGAGCCCTCAAATTGCATTAACTTTAGGTCCCACAAAACCCAGATCTGCCTCTAGGTGACCAGTTTCTTTATTTTCTTTCTTGAAACAGAATCTCACTTTGTTGCCCTTGTGCCATGGCCTCATAGCTCACAGCAACCTCAAACTCTTGGGTTCAAGCAATCTTCTTGCCTCCATAGTCCAAGTAGCTGGGACTACAGGTGCCTGACACAATACCTAGCTGTTTTTTGAGACAGGGTCTCCAACTCCTGAACTCCTGAACTTCCACCTTGGCCTCCCAGAGTTCTAGGATTATAGGCATGAGCTGTTTGGCCTTGAAGGTTGAATTTTGTCAAATGCTTTTTCTCTATCAATTTATGGGTCCTTTCTTCTTTGGACTATTAGTATGCTAGATTGCGCTGACTGATTTTTAGAAAGAATTTTAAATATATACTTTTTTTAAATTAATGGACTTTCTTTTTTCCATTTTGTTAAAGACTGGAGTCTTGCCCTCTCGCCCAGGCTGGAATGCAGTGATGTTATCATAGCTCAAATGATCCTTCCACCTCAGCCTCCTGAGTAATTGAGACTACAGGTGTCCACAACCATGTTGGCTAATTTTTTTAAAATGTGTTTAACTTTTTTGGTAGAGATTAGATCTCGATATGATGCCCAAGCTGTTCTAAAACTCCCAGCTTCAAACAGTCCTCCCACCTCAGCCTTCCAAAGTGCTGGCATTATAGGCATGAGACTGTACCAGGACTTTCAGAGCAGCTTTAAGTTCACAGCAAAATTGGGTGGAAAGTGCAGGGAGTACAGCTCCCCTAAGCCTCACAGCCTCTCCCATGTCAACATCTCCCACCAATTTAGTGCATTTGTTTGTTACAATCAACAAATCTTCAATGACACATCATTAGCAACCAAAGTTCATAGTTTGCATTAGGGTTTACTCTTTGTAAACAATTTGTCCAACAAATGTGTATGCATGACATGTATCTATCTTTCTATTACCATACAGAATAATTCCATCCCCTCAAAGATCTGTGTTCTACCCAATCATCTCTCACACTTCCAACCCTGGCAACCCATAATGTTTTTATTGCCTCCATAATTTTGCCTTCTCCAGAATACCACATAGAGTCACAAAGTATGTGGCCTTTTCAGATTGACTTCTTCTACTTAGCAATATACCTTTAAGTTTGCCCTATATCTTTTCATGGTTTGATAGCTCATTTCTTTTCAGTGCTGAATAATATGAATGAAACACAGTTTATGTGTCCATTTCCTGAAGGACATGTTGGTTGCTTCCAAGTTTTGGCAATTATACATGAAACTTTTGTAAACATCTACATGTAGGTGGATATAATCTTTCAGCTCATTTGGGTAAATACTAATGTGTGAGAGTGGGGTAAGATTACTGAACTGTATGGCAAGCATATGTTTAGTTTTGAAGGAGTCTGCCTTCCAAAGTGGCTGACCCATTTTGCTCCCATGACTCCTCATCCTCACCAGCATTTGGCATGGTCAATATTTTGGATTTTAGCCATTCTAAGAGGCATGTAATAGTATCACATTATTTTAATTTGCAATTTCCTGATGACATATGTTGAATATTTTCCATTTACATACTTGCCACCTTCTTTGGTCAAATGTCTGTTCAGATGCTTTTCCCATTTCTTAGTTAGGTTATTCATTTACTTATTGTTGAATTTTTTTCTTTCCCAACCACTAGACAAAGTGGGATCTTATTGTTGAATTTTAAGAGTTCCTCTTACATTTTGAATAACATACCTTTATCACATAAGTCTTTTGCAAGTATTTTCTCCCAGTCTGGGGCGTGTCTTCTCATTCTCTCATTTTTTGCATAGCAAAAAAAATTTTTTTTTTTCAGACAGAGTCTTACCATATTGCCTTCGGAAGAGTACTGTAGTGTTACAGCTCACAGCAACCTCAAACTCTTGGGCTTAAGCAATTCTCTTGTCTCAGCCTCCCAAGTAGCTGAGACTACAGGTGCCCACCACAACGCCCGGCTATTTTTTGGTTATAGTTGTCATTGTTGTTTGGCAGGCTTGGGCTGGGTTCGAACCCACTGGTCCTGGTGCATGTGGCTGGCACGCTAACCACTGAGCTATGGGTGCCAAGTCAGCAAAAATTTTTAATTTCAATAAAGTCCAACTTATCAGTTTTTTTCTTTCACAGGTCATGCTTTTGATGTAGTATCTAAAAGGTCATCTTCAGGCTAGGCATGGTAGCCCATGTCTGTAGTTCTAGCACGTTGGGAGACCAAAGTGAGAGTATTACCAGAGGCTAGGAGTTCAAGGCTGCAGTGAGCGAGGCTTGAATCACTGCACTCAAGCCTGGGTAACCCTGTATCAAAAAAATAATAATAATAATAACATTAAAAAGTAAAAAGTAATTATTAACCTCAAGGTCACCTAGATTTTCTCCTGTTATTTTCTAGAAGTTTTATAATTTTGATTTAACATTTATGTCTGTGATCCATTTTGAGATGTTTTTGGTGAAGTGTGTTATGCCTGTGCTCTATTTTTTTGCTTGTAGATGTGCAATTGGTCCAACATCGTTTGTTGAAAACCCATTTCTCCATTGAATTGCCTTTGCTCCTTTGTCAAAGATCAGTTGATTATATTTTTGTGAGTTGATTGATGTGTGTTTGTTTGTTTAGAGATAGGGTTTTGTTACATTGCCCAGACTGGATTTGAACTCATGAATTCAAATGATCCTCCCACACCAGCCTCCCAAATAGCTGGGACTACAAGTATGTACCATCATACCTGGCTGATTTTTGAATATTAATGAGTCTTGTATTTTTGTCATGGTGATGTTAGACTTTATATACTTTTCTTTGTATATATTCTGTCATTTATTTTATATACTTGTATATTATATATTGCTGAATTTGATTTTCCAGGATCTGTTGAGGATTTTTGTATTTATGTTCATAAGGACTATTGGTCTGTAGTTTTCTTTTTTTACAGTTTTTTTTTTTAGTTTTGATATCAAGATAAAGATAGCGCCTAGAATGAGTTGGAAAATGCTCCTTTATGTATGTTTTCTGAAGAGCTACTGCTTTTTTTTTTTTTTTTTTTTGTAGAGACAGAGTCTCACTTTAGCGCCCTCAGTGGAGTGCCGTGACGTCACAGGACTCACAGCAACCTCCAGCTCTTGGGCTTCCGAGATTCTCCAGCCTCAGCCTCCCGAGCAGCTGGGACTACAGGCGCCTGCCACAATGCCCTGCTATTTTTTGGTTGCAGTTCCACCGGGGCTGGGTTTGAACCTGCCAGCCTCGGTATATGGGGCCGGTGCCCTGCTCACTGAGCCACAGGTGCCACCCAGAGCTACTGCTTTTTAAAAAAACTAAAACCATATTGTAGCCAAACCAACTATATATTCAAAGTAACATCACTTTCTCAGTATTTTCTTAATTCATAAAATTATTCCATAGCAGATATTTCACTTTTTGAAAATTCTACTTGTTAAGAGTAGAGGCATTTCCAACTACAAAAGGAAATTGCCTGCTTGCCAAACTTCTGTCTTTTTTTTTTTTTAATTCACATAATCTTGGGAGGAACTAAAGACTTCTTAGAGACTTTTGGTAAAATTATGTCTATTATATGAAATCCTAATTCTATAGGATTTGGATTCATAAACAATTTGTAAAGGCCTAATACATTTCAAAACCACTCAATTGGCTTGGCACCTGTAGCTCAAGTGGCTAAAGCACCAGCCACATACACCAGAGCTGGCAAGTTTGAATCCAGCCCAGGCCTGCCAAACAACAATGACGGCTACAACCAAAAAAAAAAAAAAAAAAAAAAAATGGTGGGGCGTTGTGGTGGGCGCCTATAGTCCCAACTACTTGGGAGGTTGAGGCAAGAAAATTGCTTGAGCCCAGAAGTTGGAGGTTGCTGTGAGCTGTGATGCCACAGCACTCTACCCAGGGCAACAGCTGAGGATCTGTCTCAAGAAAATAAACAATGCATTAAATAATATTTGGTTTCATTAAGAAAAAACTTCATAGGCTCAGCACCTGTGGCTCAAGGGGCTAAGGTGCCAGCCACAAACACCTGAGCTGGCGGGTTTGAATCCAGCCCAGGTCGGCCAAACAACAATGATGGCTTCAACCAAAAAAAAATATATATATAGCCAGGCGTTGAGGTGAGTGCCTGTAGTCCCAGCTACTTGGGAGGTGAAGGCAGGAGAATCTCTTAAGCTCAGGAGTTGGAGGTTGCTGTGAGCTATGATGCTACAGCACTCTACCCAGGGCAAGAGCTTAAGTCTCAAAAAAAAGGGGGGCAGTGCCTGTGGCTTAACAGAGTAGGGCACTGGCCTCAAATGCCAGAGGTGGCAGGTTTAAACCCAGCCCCAGCCAAAAACTGCAAAAAAAAAACTTCATAAATTCTGAACATATAAAAAATAAAATTCAAAATACAGAAAGTAAAATCCAGCATTTTGGTTTTGTGGGAAATTAAAATAGAAATATTAATAATGTAACTTTGCTCTAGTATTATAACTACTCACTGAAGGAGGAATCAAAGATGTTTTAAGTGTGAGAGAATGTTGAGGGCAGTTATAACAGCAGGGAATGTCATTAGGGTCATCAAACATTATATTGTACTGTAATAGAATGAATAATAAAATATGTCAGGGTAGCGTCTGTGGCTCAGTGGGTAGGGCACTGGGTGGCGGGTTCAAACATGGTCCTGGCCAAATTGCAACAACAAAAAACTAGCTGGGTTTTGTGGAGGGTGCCTATGGTCCCAGCAACTCGGGAGGCAGAGGCAAGAGAATCACCTAAGCCCAGGAGTTGGAGGCTGCTGTGAGCTGTGATGCCACAGCACTCTACCCAGGGCAACAAAATAAGACTCTATCCCCACAAAATAATAATAATAATTATTATTATTATAAAATAAAATATGATATCATGATTAGGGGCCCAAACTGTTTTTCTTTTCTTTTTCAATGAGAGAGAGGGAGAGAGGGGCCCAAACTGTTTTTCTTTTCTTTTTCAATGAGAGAGAGGGAGAGAGAGAGCATGAGAGAGAGAGAGAAAGAGATTTTGTGATTTTCTTTTGCCTTATTTTGGTGTTAGCACCAAATACCCGAACATTGTATTTTATTTCATTAAATACTCAGAACTTACAAAAAAAATTGTGTGTGTGTGTGGTTTTTGGCCAGGGCTGGGTTTGAACCCGCTACCTCTGGCATATTGGACCGGCGCCCTACCCCTTTGAGCCACAGGTGCTACCCCCAGAACTTATAAAATTTTTAATCAGTGAAACTGTGACTAATTTACATGCCTCTAAGCAAACCCCCTCTTCTCTTGTTTCTTCTAATCTGCTTGAACTAGAAAACCACATGAATTAGTTAAGACTGGTTCAATATGGATACCCAACTCAAACAGGCTTAAGCAATAAAGGTAATTTACTGTCTACTACAATTGAAAAGTCTAAATTTTAGTCATGGCTAATTCCAGGGGCTCACTTACAGCATCTGAAGTGGATTCCCTCTCTCTCTCCCTCCCTCCTTCCCTGCTCTGCAGCTCTGCGTCTCTGTCTCTATAGCTGTCTCTCTGCTCTGCTTTCCTCTAAGTTGGCTTCATTTTCTAGCAGGATCCTCCTGCCTGGTGTCCCATTTTGGTCCAGGCTACATCTTTTTGTTTTTTAATGTATTGTTTCAGGTTCATTGAAGGTACAAAGAATTAGGTTACATTGTTTGCATTTGTTAGGTAAAGTCCCTCTTATAACTGTGTCCTGACCCCAAGAGGTGTGCCACACACCATGACCCCCCATCTCTCTCCCTCCTCCCCCTCTCTGCTCCCTTATTCCTGTGGCCCCCCCACCTTAAATTGATTTGAGTTTTTCTCTTATGTAGGTATGTATTAGATCATCTACTGGCTTCATACTAGAATTGAGTACATTTGATTCTCACTTTTCCATTCTTGTTATACTTTACTAAGAAGAGTGTGTTCCAACTCTATCCAGGTTAATACAAAAGATGTAAAGTCTCCATCTTTTTAAATGGCTGAATAGTATGCCATGGTATACACATACCACAGCTTGTTAATCCATTTCTGGGTTGGTGGGGATTTAGATTGTTTCCACATTTTGGCGATTATAAATTGAGCTGTGATAAATAGTCTAGTGCAAATGTCCCCATATGATAAAATGATTTTTTTTTTCTTCTGGGGAGATGCTTAGTAATGAGATTGCAGGATCAAATGAGAGGTCTAATTTGAGTTCTCTGAGGATTCTCCATACTTCGTCCAAAAAGGTTGTATTAGTTTGCAATCCTACCAACAGTGTAAAAGTGTTCCACTGGAAAAGTGTTCCATTTGCAGCTTTAAGACTTTATGATGTGGACTATTCTCACTGGGGTCAGGTGATATTTAACCTAAATCAAAATTTGCATTTTTCTGACAATCAGGGACAATGAGCATTTTTTCATTTGTTAGCCATTTGTCTGTCTTCCTTGGAGAAAGTTCTATTCATATTTCCTGTCCACTGGTAAATGGGATTGTTTTCTCCTTTTTTTATTGATTAATTTGAGCTCTCTGTAGATTCTAGTTATCAACCCTTTGTCAGATTCTTACTCTGCAAATATCTTTTCACATTCTGAAGGTTGTCTTTTTGCTTTACTTGTGTCCTTAGCTATGCGGAAGCTTTTCAGCTTAATTAAGTTCCATTTGTTACTTTTTGTTGTTGTTGTGATGGCCACTGAAGTCTTTATCATAAAATCTTTCCCTAGTCCAATATAATCAAGTTTCCCCCCATATTTTCTTCTATGATTTTACCCAGGCTTACATCTTACTAACTAGCACTCCACCAAAATTGCAGGGACAGTTCTCGGTAGGGCCACATGCCTATTTCAGAATCAATTACTGTGTCCAAACGAGTTGCCAGCTCTTGATCAGGTACCTTACAAATAGTATCAGCCCTACAAAATCTACAAAACTGAAAGTGAGACTGAGGAGCTATTACCTAAAAAAGAAATAGAGAGCAACACATGGTTCACTACACCTGATAACTAAATCTGTTAAAACTAAATCTAGAATCATGGCAAATTGGCTCAAAATGAAGACTAAGAATGTTTCCCATCAACAAAGGCCTGAACTTTGATGCATAAACTTTGTGACATCTATGTTGGTAGTCCCAAGTGGTTTTGCAGAGCTGAAAGCTTAGAGTTTTTCTTTTGCAGAATCGTCATCCTCTGTCAGCTCTTCATGTTGGCATTTCTTAGGGTTTTATTTTCTGAATAATTAAATTGGACGTAAATGATCTCTAGAGAAGATGAGGAGCTGTTAGCATAATCTGACAAGCAGTATTTCTCTTTTTCAGAATTGCACAAGCAAATCACTAGGTTGCAAAAAGAATCTCACAGGATACTTAAGCCACCTGGATATCAGATAGAAAGCTCTATATGTAGAATTAATAACTAAAGGGACTTGAGATTTCTTTCCAGAATGCAATTAATTTTTTAAATAAGGAGTCAGTTCAATAAATATCAATTGAACACTGAAGTAGGCATTACTGATTGCTTCTTCAATATTAGTTTCCACATTTTTTCCAACAATAGCACCTAGATTTTGTTTAAGGCAAACCATCTAGGTAAACTTTTTGGAAAAATTGATCCTACCTCTAATTTTTAAGGCTGGGCTCTGAATGGCTTATGGCAAAACTCTTGGTCATGGTAATTTGTTCAAAGATGGTCAAATGACCCAATATGGGCAAATTATACTCAATTCTTAGACATCTATTTGAGTGATCAAGAATTTTTCTATGTCTCGCTCAGCATCTCTCTCTCTCTCTCTCTCTCTCTCTCTCTCTCTCTCTCTCTCCCTCCCTCCTTCCTTCTCTTAAATGAATGTAAGTCTACAAGCACAGAGCCTCAGGAACTACTGGCAGCCATTCTGCACTTGGGAAACTGAATTTGCTGAAAATGAAGCCAATCTCAAGGAAGCAAAGAAGAAAAATTGATATAGAAAAACCAAGTCCTAACTAGGCATGGCAGCTCATGCTTATAATTCCAGCACTTTGGGAGGCCAAAGTGGGAGGATTGCTTGAGCCCAAAGTTCTAGGTTGCAGTGATCTGTGCTCCAGCCTGGGTAACAGAGCAAGACTCTGTCTCTAGGGGAAAAAGAAAGATTTCTAGACCAAGCCATCCCCGAAGCCATACACTTTTGGACTTTTTAGTAATGTATACTAATAAATTCACTTAAGCTTTTAAAGTAAGTTTGAATAGAATCCTCTGTTACCTATTATTCTGAGATCAGTCCCAACTGCAATACAATTCTAATGCTAACCATCTGGAGTTAGTGTCAGAGTCCACAGGTGTAAGGGCACAGTTTCCAGAAAGGCTGGCCTTACTACAGATTCCAGCCACAGTTTGGGGATCCAAAACTTCTGACAACTGGGTAAAAATTCAAAGGTTCCTATAACTCCCTCAGGTTCAATAATGTGTAAGAATTATTCATAGAACTCAGGAAAGTGCTACACTTAATGACTGCAGTTTTATTATAGAGGATACAAATCAGGGCCATCCAAATGAAAAGACACATTGGGTCAGATCAGGTGGATCTTGAATGCAAAGCATCCATCCCCTCTCCAAGTGGTGTCAGGATGCATTGCTTTCCCAGTGCACTGATGTGTTCAGCAACTAGGAAGTGCCTCTGAGCTGCTGTGTTCAGAGTTTTTATTGGGAATTCATTATGTAGGAATAATTGATTGAATCATTAGCCATGAAATTGAACTAAATCTCCAGATAAGTCAGAGGTGTTTCCTCAGGCTCATCCTCCTTTTGTCCCCTCTACTTCTGCATTAGTTCAATAGCTTATCATCTCTCACTTGAACTCTTACTATAGCCTCTGATTTCTCCCGCTTAACCTGTGTCAAGTTTCCACTGCTTTGGTCTCACTCTGCCAGATTCCTTGCTTTGATTAAGCCCTAAGGGACTGGTTTAGACTAGAACAGCATAGATGGAATTTCTTTGAATCTATTTAATCTGCAAAGCCCAAAGATATTCTTGACAATCCTTATTATCTGAAACAGGGACTATAGTTAAGGGGAAAATTTAGGTTGTTCCTCCTTGTTGCCCCTTCTGCTTCTTGTAAAATCTCTGTCATTTTGAGATTTTTGTCATTGGCTAATTCTTATTTTCTCACTCCCCAGTGCAATTATCTTCCAAACTATTGGCCATTTTCCCTCATTCTCTGAAGATATGGAAGCACCTGACTCACAGTCTTCCCCTACCCTCAACTTGTACTATTTTCCTGGCCAATTTCAAGCTTTCTATAGCCTCTCAGTTCTATGTTCTCACTTCCCCCAAGCCGGTGAATTTCTTTGCAACTCCATGTCAGCCATGCCCTCTTCTCTGTCCATACTGCAGTCTCTCCCTAGGCTCTCTTGCCAACTCCTATGGCTATACACATAATCTGAACACTTAAGACACCCAATTATTTTTTCCTTTATTATTTTTCCAGTCCAGACCTCTCTTCTGAAATCCACACCTGCACATCTGACATATCCCTCTAAATGGTCTCTCTCAGGCATATCAAACTTAATCTCTAAAAATTTAGCTATTGCTTTTCTGACCCTTACCCTGACAAATCCACTGTGTTTCAGTAAATGATTTCACCAGCCATTCACTTGCACAAATCTATCTTTCCTACCCCTCACTTGTTCTATCACTAAGTTCTATTCATCCTAGCTCCAAAATGTATCTTGAATCTATTTACTTCCTACCATTCCCAATGCTACTACCCTAGACAAACCCACCATTATCTTTTAGCTGGAATTTTACAATAGTCTCCATCTGGTCTCTGTTTTAATTCTTGTGCCCTTTCAATCCATCCTTTATGTAGCAGCCATCTCAATTTTTTGTTATTGTTGGGGAATCATTGAGGGTACAATGAGCCAGGTTATACTGCTTGCATTTGGTGGTTGAAGTCCCATTATTAATAGTGTCCCATCCACCTCTCAATTTTTTTTTTTTTTTTTTTTTTTTGCAGCTTTTGGCCAGGGCTGGGTTTGAACCTGCCACCTCCGGCACATGGGCCTGGTGCCCTACTCCTTTGAGCCGCAGGCGCCTCCCCCACCTCTCAATTTTTAATGCAATTTTAATCTCATCATTTTCCTATTAAAACCTTTTAGAGGCTTCCCATTTCTCTTAGAATAATATTCAAGATATTTAGCACAGTCATTGATTCCTTGTGTGATGTAATTTCCACAGTCTTTCTAATTTGTTCTCCTGTTACTCTTCCCCTCATTCACTAGGCTCCAGTCACACTGGCCCTCTCTCTTTCCAAGTTCCTTTATGCCTCAGAATATGTATAATATATAGTTCCTTCTCCTTTGAACATTCCCTGTGCCCTACTCCCATCTCCATCTGCACCTTACTATGTGATAGGAGCTTTACCCTGACTAAAATACTACCCTCTTCCATTAAGGAGATCACAGTTTAATATGGGACATACAGGTAAGAAAAAAATTCAAGCACGGTATGGCAAATGCAATAGCAGCATGGACAAAGGAGGTTAATATTTATCAATTTTTGAGTTCAAGAGTCAGGAAAGGGCATTTAAGTAGAAAAGAATAAGCATGTCCCAAAGACAGAGGCAAGAACCATGAGATGTAAGCATTTTGGTACTGCTAGAACGTAAAGGTGAAGAGGTTGTGGGAAGAGGTTGCCTAGAAATTTCTTAAATGCTGTGTTAAAAAGCTGACTTGATCCAATAGACAAAGAGATAGTAGGAATGGGAGAAGATGAACTGAAGATACTTTTAAGACATAGTATGTAGACTAGATAAGACTTAGAGAACTGAACAAAATAAATAAATTACTTACTTTTATGTAACTTACATTCTAATAAGGAAGGCAGATAATATCTAATAAACAGATGGATACCTTATGTAATTCCTGTAGTGTTACAAGCTAGGGGAAAAAGTAGAGCTGAGTAAAAGCATAGAAAATGAAGGAGTTATTTTAGATAGGGTCGTCCCTCTGAGGAGGTGATATTTGAACAGAGACCTGAATGTTGTGAGGAAGTGAGCCATGTGAATATCTGCAAAAAAGAATATTTCAGGCAAAGTTAATAGCAAGCACAAATGTCCAGAGGTGTCAATGTGCTTGGCATATATTTAAAAAAAAAACAAAACCAAACAATGAAACTAATGTGACTGAAAAGAAAAGAAAGGGGAGGGAAGAAAGAGATAAGATGGGGGGGGGTGGCACCTGTGGCTCAGTGAGTAGGGTGCCGGCCCCATATATGGAGGGTAGCAGGTTCAAACCTGGCCCCGGCCAAACAACAATTAAAAAAAAAAAAAAAGAAAGAAATTAGATCAGAACACAGAAAGAGGCCAGATTGTGAAGACCTCACAGATCAAGGGAAGAACTTGGTACTTTATTTTAAGTGTGACGTGAAAAGTTGTTTTTTGTTTTTTTTTTTTTTTTTTTTTTTTTAGGCAGAGTCTTACTATATTACCCTCAGTTGAGTGCAGTAGTGTCATAGCTCACAGCAACCTCAAACTCTTGGGCTTAAGAGATTCTCTTGCCTCAGCTTCTCACGTAGCTGAAACTACAGGCACCCACCACAATGTCCAGCTATTTTTTTGTTGTAGTTGTCATTGTTGTTTGGCAGGCCCCAGGCGGGGTTCGAACCCATCAGTTCTGGTGCATGTGGCTGGTGCCCTAGCTGCTGAGCTACAGGCGCCCAGCCAGATGTGAAGAGTTTTGAACAGTGGAGTGGCATATCCTACATGTAAAAGAATCACTCACAATAGATCATTGTGAGGAGACGGTGGAAACAGGTTTAGCCAGTTAGATGGAAGGAACCAAAGTAGTAAATGATGGTGTTTTGGATGAAAGTAGTAGTCATCAAGTTGGTGAGAATTAACTAATCAGATTTAGAATATATGTTGAAAGTAGGCTGATGGAATGTGCCAATGCACTGAACGAGGGTATTAGGAAAGGAGAGGAGGCCGGGCATGGGGGCTCACGCCTGTAATCCTAGCACAATGAGGGGCAGAGGTGAGAGGATCACTTGAGCTCAGGAGCTCTATCCCAACCTAGGCAAAAACAAGATCTCATCTCTGAAAAATAAAACATTTTTCAAACAATTCAAAAATTAAGAGAAAGGAAAGGAATGAATGATGATCCTGACATTTCTGTCTTAAACAAGAGAGTAAATGGTAGAAACATTGGAGAAGACTTGGTTCCTCAAGTGGAAAAGACTGAAGGGAATAAAGTTTGGGCAGCAAGGAATCAAAAGTTTAGTGTGGACTTGTTTAGTTCGGAATATTGTTAGACATCCAAGTGGCTAGTTGAGATATGAATATGGAGTTCGGGGGAGGGGTTGAAGTTGGAGATAGACAGTTTTTGGAATCATTGGCATAATATAGATGACATTTAAAATGGCATAGAATTGGTTAAGAAATCCTAATAAATGACTGTCAGCAAAAAATGAGAGAAGTCCAATGATGGCACACCAGAAACACTCCAGTACTTAAATGTTGAGAAAAGAAAGTGAATCCAACAAAGACATTGAGGAGTGGCCAGTGAGGTGAAAAGTAAATCAGTAAAGGGTATGAGGGAAGGACAGTCTTTCAAGAAAGAGAAAATCATCAACTAGTCAAAAGCTGCTGTTTAGGTCAAGTAAGTTGAGAACTGAATTAGGCAACGTAACTTTATTGGTGACTTAATAAGAGAAGCCTCATCAGAGTAATGGAGATAAAAAGCCCCATTTGAAGCAGAAAGAAAGAAGTTTTACAATATAAAAGGAAGCAAAGATATGATGTGGTAGCTGGAGAGTCAATGCCATCAGGGAGAGGTTTTTTCCCAAGAAAGGAAGGAAAATTGATGATGCAGTGGTGAATTCTATAGGTATGTAGATATTTACAGGGGTGGAGGCTGAAGACACAGATTTTGGAATGATTAACTGACATATAATAAAGCACAGATGTGAGAGTAAATGAAAACAGGAACCAAGGACAGAACTCCAAAGAATCAAAAAAATTAAGAGAATAAGGGAGAAAGACATAAGGAAGACTGAGGAGGAATGTTTTATTTTCCAGTCATTTTATGCCATACCACAAGCCATATTGTTTCACCCCTCATACATGGGAAGTCTTCTCTTACCTACATTCATCCCTATCTTTCATGATACTTTATATATATCTTTATTAGCACTTATTTCCACTGTATTTTACATTTATGTTTACTTCTTCCACCAACCTGGATTCCTCCCCCCAAATAGCCCCTCCATTATTCATCTTTGTAACTACAACACTTAAACCTTATCCTGAAACATAGTAGGTCCTCAATGAATGTTGCACGGAATCGGGGAGAAGATAAGCCACAAATATTACATGTAATACATAAGCATTCCAAAAAGTGAATGTGTCTTTCATGCTTTTCTAAAAGGAGTGTATATGTTGAAAAGAATGGCCTCCACTTATTGAGGAAAGGGAAGAGGAGCTGGCATATAAAGAGATCACATGTTAAGAGAGGAGTCCCAAAATATAATGTTGGGACAGTCATAAAGGTGACATAAATAAGGAAGAAGGAAGGGTTGATATGTCCCAAGCAAGTCCTAGACTAAGCAAGGCAAATTCCAGTCGATCTTAAGGATTGAGGATGATCCTCTTTAGTCCAATGCTCTGTACTCCAGTCCCACTAGGGTGCCAATGTCTTCCTCAGGCTCAGCCTGGCCAAGGTCCTGACCTTGAGGTTTTAGGCAAAGGCCATCTGGCCTGTTGAAACCAAGGCAGTGGCCCTGATGGTTTCTGAATTGCCTTAGGGGTCATTTTTTCTTCTTCTTGAAAGATAGTGCACATTCACAGCAGAGTGGCTCTATTATCCTAGCCCATCTAAGAAGTCTGACCGCTTTCCTTCATTTCTTCCTATCTTCACCTCCTTCAGTTCAAACTGGCAATACTTCTGCTCATATAATCTCATAAACTCTCTATTGGGTAATAGTCTGGCCACATCTTTGGTGTTCTCTTTAGAACATGTTTTCTCAATTTTTTTGCAATATGGATAGGCTAAGAATTTTCCAAGTCGTCAAGTTCTGGTTCCTTTTTGCTTAATGATTCTTTCTTCAATTCATCTACCTTCCACAAACACTAGAACACAGTTTACCCAAGTTCTTTGCCATTTTATAAGGATCACCTTTCTTGTAGTTTCCAGTAAAATGTTCCTCATTTCGATCTGAGACCTCACCAGAATTTCTCTTAATGTCTATATTTCTAGTATACATTTTAAAACTCTTCCAGCCTCTACCCATTACCAAGCTCAAGTTCCAAGGCTGCTTCCACAGTTGTAGGTATCTGTTATGGTAGCACCCAACTCTCAATACCAAAATCTGTATTATCCAGGGTTCTTCAAAGAAACAGAATGAATAGTAGATAATGTTGTGTGTATGTGCATATATACACGCTCATGCTTCAGGTTGTACAAGAAACATGGTACCAGCACCTGCATCTGGTAAGGGCCTCGGGCCTCCACTTATTGAAGAAAGGGAAGAGGAGCTGGCATATAATGAGATCACATGTTCAGAGGAGAGGCAAGAGAGAAAGGGGAGGTACCAGGTTCTTTTAAACAACCAGCTCTTGAGGGAACTTCTGCAGAAACTAATAGAATGAGAACTCACTCAGTCATCCTCCACCCCAAGGAGGGCATTAATTTGTTCATGAGAGACCCACCCCATGATCTGAACACCTTCCATTATGCTCCACCTCCAACATGGGTGATAAAATTTCAACATGAGATTTGGAAGGGACAAACATCTAAACTATAGCGTATCAGGGGTCCTCGAACTTTTTAAACAGGGGGCCAAGTTCACTGTCCCTCAGACTGTTGGAGGGCCGGACTATAGTTTTAAAAAAAAAAACTATGAACAAATTCCTATGCACACCGCACATATCTTATTTTGAAGTAAAAAAACAAAACGGGAACAAATACAATGTGGCCCGCAGGCCATAGTTTGAGGTCCCCTGGATGGAGACTGAGAAAGAGAGTAAGGAGTTGTTTCACGTGATTATGGAGGCTGATAAGTTCCAAGATCTGCAATTAACAAGCTGGAGATCCAGGAAAACCAATGTGTAGTACTAGTCCAAGTGTGAAGGTCTGAGACCAGGTGAGATTGTGTAAATTCAAAAGGAGCTCTAGCCTATCTGAAAGCTGATAGGCTAGAGCTCCAAGAAGAGGTTATGTTACAGTCCAAGCCCAAAGGCCAGAAAAGCTCAAGTAGTCAAATAGGAAGAGTCTTAATCAGCCTTTTTGTTCCATTCTGGTCTTCAATTGATTGAATGAGGCTCACCCACATTAGGGAGGGCAATCTGCTCTACTGGCCTACCAATTCATATGTTAATCTCACCCAGAAACACCCTCACAGACATACTCAGAATAACATTTGATCGAATATCTAGGTACCTGTGGCGATTAAGTTGATACAAAATTAACCTCAAATGCTCCAAATTCCATCTTTTCATGTGTCTGGTACTTCCATTGTGAGAGAGATTACTGAAATATATGGCTAACATGGGGGATGCCTTCTACTATATGCCAAGACAACTCAGACATTTCTACTTTGCTTCTCTTGCTAGATCTTGCTGCTCTGTATAGTAATTGGGCCTTTTGGATTCTGGTAACTAAGCACCACCATCTGGCCTCTATTATTCAGGGAGTGAGTCCTGTGATATTATTCCCATAGTTATTAAAGTGCTCCAGCTCTGTGACTGCTTCTCTAATTGTAAGCCGAGGACTGCAGAGAGCTACTTTGTGATGCTCTTGGGGGTGTTGCCTTTCTTACTAGAGCTTTTTTTTTAATTAAAAAAAAATTGAGACAGTTTTGCACTGTCACCCAGCCTGGAAAGCAGTGACATAATCGTGCTCATTGCAGCCTTAACTTTCTGAGCTCAACCAATCCTCCTACTTCACCCCTGCCCAAGTAGCTAGGACTAGCACCTATCTGCTCTGCCCCCTTCCCCAGAGATAAGGTCTCACTGTGTTGTTCAGGCTGGTCTTAAACTCCTGGGCTCAAGCAATCCTCCCACCTTGGACCCAAAAGTGTTGGGATTACAGGTATCAGTCACCATGCCTGGCTCTTATCAGAGCATTTCTGACAGCCTTGGTCAATGATGTGTCTTCTGAGCCTTCTGAAACATAATCCTCCAGTGAGTCTTCTGGCCTCACATAATAAATCCATTCCAGCACATGCACCTCCCCAGTCCTTTTATTCATTCCTCTGTTACGTACCAGGGCAACTCTGATGTTTCTATTTTGTTCAGTATTCATCATCACTCCATCCAGATTTCTAAGAGTCTCCCAGCAAGGAGTTTGTTTCATTCCCCACAGTCTCTACTAGGGTGTTATATCCTGTATCTCAAGAAATTCCCCAAAGTCAATGAATCTCGATTATCCAGTTTTACATTCCAGCCTTTTTCAAATAGCTACTTATCAAGAGATATTTTCTTTCTTTCTTTCTTTTTTTTTTTTTTTGCAGTTTTTGACTGGGGCTGGGTTTGAACCCGCCACCCCCCGGTATCTGGGGCCAGTGCCCTACTCCTTTGAACCACAGGCACCGCCCAATCAAGAGATATTTTCAAGGCTGAAGGTTCAAGGCCATGTAAGATCTGACAATTTACCCAAGAAACGCATATGTGCACAAATAATTACATTGCAATTAAAAAGAATATTGCAATTTAGGCACAAAACAAAGTACAATGAAGATGATACTATTCAGCCATTATAAAAGATGGAGACTTTATACCTTTTGCATTAGGTGGATGGATTTGGAACATACTCTTCTTAGTACAGCATCACAAGAACGGAGAAGGAAGAACCCAATGTTTTCAATTCTAATATGAAGCCAGCAGACAATCTAATACACACCTACATAAAAGAAAAACTCAAATCAATTCAAGGGGGGGGGACGAGGGAGCCAGGAGAGGGCAGAAGGGTGGGGATGTGTGTGCTCCCACTTAATGGGTACAATGTTAGGGTATATGGCACACCTCTTGGGAGCGGGACAGTTATAACAGGGACTTTACCTAACAAATGCAAACATTGTAACCTGATTCTTTTTACCCTCAATTAACCTGAAACAACAAAAAAAATTTTTTTAAGTGCCCCAAAGTCAATGAATCTTGATTATCCAGTTTTATATTCCAGCCTCTTTGATGAAGCAACCTCAAAATTTAATCCGAGTACTCCCTGTGCTTCTGTCTGCATATGCTAAGTAATATTTACACCCTCTCTCCTCCTTTATCAGGTCTAGCATGTTCCCAGCTGAGTTATGCTCCTGTGAACTCTAGCTATCAGCCTGGCATCCAGGAGAGGAGGTAGGGGCAACTCCTGTTTCTTTGTGGGGGAGTGGCTCTGTATTATGTTCCAGTATTGGCAAGTACTGCTCTCTATGCAGAGATAGGCAGATCACCTCTGCTGTTTTGAAAGTACTCAGGGGTCTGCAGAGCAAACCTCCTTAAGGATGTCCCTCCAAATGAACCATTCCTTGTCTAAGAGTCTCAGGCCTTCCCAACCAGGGCCCCAACCTCCTTTGGTCACACATTTAAATGTCTCTGGAGAGGCCCTTTTTGTCACAAAGTGGCCCGTTCGTTGTCTAGGGTGAACATATCTTGCTCTGTAAACCCATACCTTGCTCTTGTTCTGTAATCCTATCTTTCTCTTTCTCAACAAACTTTTGTTTCATGCTTGCCTTGCTTTTAGTGGGTCTTGATATTCTTTGGCCAAGAGCACACCAAGAACCAAGAATGCAGAAAACTGTCTGAATCCTGACATTTTGCTGCCCTGACTTAGGAAATGGCTGGACACCAACACACCCTTTAAGTAGCTCAGTTTTTGCAGACATTACAAGAACACAAACTACTGCCCTAGTCCTATCAGTGGAGAGTCCCAGTGCTGCTTGTTCTCAGGTGAAGCCAAGGAAGGACCAAAATGAAACTCATCTAGCTCCTACAGGCAAAGATTCAACACCAGAGACAGATACCGTGCACTCCCTTGGAGGATCTCTGGTACCTGTTTAAGTGGGCTTCTCTTACTGTGGCTCCTTTAGATAAATAATACAAACTGTTTGCCTGTGGGCAAGACACCTTTTGCCCTGGCAAACCAAACTGAACACATCCTAAGGCTCAATCCCACTGCTAGTTATGCCTGTCCTTTTATTTATTTATTTATTTATTTTGCAGTTTTTGGCCAGGGCTGGGTTTGAACCCACCACCTCCAGTATATGGGGCCAGCGCCCTACGTCCATTTTTTTTTTTTTTTTTGTTAACAAGCCCAGACAGATTCAGGACATCAGTGGTATCCTAGAGTCTGCCTCCACTCTCCAGGTGTGAGGTAAGACCTCTAGGCCCTCATGGGTGTCCTGGTAATTCCCTTGGTCACCCTATTACTTTACATCCTAGGAATTCTCATATTGGGATCACTCATAAATTTTCTAACTAAATTAATTTTATTCCACCTAGAGACCATTAAGCTAAAGATGGTCCTACATTCTCTAGTCTCAGACCTGCCTCCTTCTTACACCTCCAACTACAACCATCAAGTGAGGGCATATATTGAAATCCCCCGGAGAGACCCCTGGGAAGGCCGCAAGAGACCACCCTAAGAGGAATCATTGGCCCCACTCAGCAGGAAGCACCCCTACCCAATGATTTGTGCCTCTAGAATAGAGTGGGTAAATGTTAGGTGGATAGGATTCCAGCTGTCCTAGAGAAAAAGGACAACGAAGGTGCTCTGCTTTGGTACTGCCTTGATCAGTTGCCCCACCTGGGAAAAAGGACCAGGATACCCCATCTTAGAGTTGCTCCTATGCTGAGCAACTGCCACCAGTGGAATGGAGGAACCCCTGCTAATCTGCCAAAGAATACAGGAAATCCCCAGCTGCTGGCCAGGCAGCCCAGGCACAACAGAATTTGGAAAGTAACCTAGAGTAACCTAAGGCTAATTATTGTGTCATTAACTGTCCAGCAAAATGGTATCAAAGTGGTTCCATGGTAATGACTGAACCATGAGGAAGGCCCCATCCAGACAGTATAAATCAGGACCCCAGACCATAACCAAAGCCTTTTTTGTCATAATGGGGGCCTGTTTTTTTGCCTATGGTGAACATATCTTGCTCTGTAAATCTTTCTCTCTCTAAATAAACTTTGTTTCATGCTTTAGAAACGTTTCTAGAGCTGTGTGACTGTATCATGTCCTGCTCAACTGTGTCAGCGCTTCCATAGAAGGGGATAAAAGCCTCTTTGTAAGCTACTAAAGGCGCCCTCTGTCTTTTACATTTGGTCATTAATGATGGGGAACCTTGCTTTCTCTTTATTCCTCTTTACAGTGTCAAAACAACTTAGTAGTCACCAGACAACTCCATTGTCTTCATAGGCACCATTCCCCCATATATTTCAAATGCATGAAATTGTACCTGAGACAGATTTACCCTCCACTGGGATAGTCTCCAAGGTCACCACTGATGAAATCTTTAGCAACTGGGTTGCCACATTATAATAGAAAATACTCATGCTCCAACACTACTTAAGATGGCACCTCTTTGCCTACCAGGTAGTGAGTTTGTCTGAAATCTCACCTTATGTTTCCTTGGATCTCTCCTTACCACATGTGTTAGTTCGGGTCCTTTGAGAAGCAAGTGCCATGATGGGATTTGATACATGTATTAGCTGCTGTAACAAAATACCACAGACTGGGTGGCTTAATCAACAAACATTTATTTCTGAGAATTTATTTGACAAATTTAGTTCTGGAGGCTAAAAGTCCAAGATTAAGATTTTGACAGGTTGGTTTCTTTTGAGGCCTCTCTCTTGTTTGCAGATACCAAACTTTTTCTCAAGGGCTTTTTCTGTGTGCACCTGCCCCTGGTGTCTGTGTTCAAATTTCCTCTTACAAAGACACCAGTCAGACTGGATTAGGGCCCACCCTAAGGACCTCACTTGAATTTAAACACTTTTTAAAAGGTCCTGTCTCCAAATCGCTACATTCTGAGGTACTAGGGGTTAGGACTTCAATATCTGAATTTGGGGAAGGGCACAATTCAGCCCATAACAACATGTAAGAGATGTACTAGAAGAAACACCTGAGAAGAATAAAAGGGAAGGGATCTGAAGAAGATGGGAGAGCCTATCTTCCTATGCAAGTCTGATACCCAGGAAGGACAAGGAAAAGTAAGGATTGAATAGGCAGTTTCTTGATTGCAGCACAGTTCTAATAGTTTCAGCTAGACTAATGGACAGTCCTCAAGCCAAATTTGCCCATTAGAGGCGTCCCAAACTATGCAGCAATGGGCCTGCATTAGTACCCTTGCCATGCTTAGTTATTTGGCCAGAACTAGTCAATTACTATTTCTCGAGAGGTCTGCAAGAATTTGAAGCTAGTTAAATCTTCCAATATCCTTGAGTTTAAAATCCTTGTTATTTAAAAATATCCTTATAAAATGATTGAAGTAAAAACTCATATACAGGGAAGTAGGCCCTTATTTTTCACAAACAAGAGATGTGTAGAACAATTTGAATCTGGGATCCTGAACTCTGGATTATCAGGTTTGAGAAGTATACTGAGGGGAGGGATCCAAGAAAGTTAGTAAAATTACCTTAACCGTGCGGAAACTTGAAGATGCTTACATACTACCTACCAACTTTTCTCAACAAACGAGCCAGGTTGGCTGAAGCGATTGGACTCGCCACAGCGCCGGCTCAGACATCCGAAGCGTACTCATCACGAGTCCTGGAGCCCTCTACAAAGCATGGGGAAGAAAACTTCACCAGAGTTGGACGAAAGGGAATCGCATTAAGTACTGGCAGGTGCAGAAGGTGGAGAAAACCGGAAAAACGTGCTCGGCTGGGATTACGGAAACCGACGAGGGACCTTATCGAATCAGGCTCGAGACAGCTCAACACTCCGAACAAGCTGTCCCTGTTGCCAATCTTGGGGCGGGCTCACACCTACTATAAAAAGCGAAATCTCACCGCTTGCGCTGGGTTCCCACCGCCCTTAGCAACTACTTGCGATTTAAAGCGGAAGGATGCGCCTTGTCCCGCCCCGCTGAACCTACGGAGTCCTGAAGGGGAAAGCTTCGGCCCAATTACCTCAGGTGGAACTAAGACCAGCCAATAGGAGGCAGGCACAGGAGGGCGGGCTAAAGAGGTCGCGGGCGCACGCGCACTTGGGAGCAGGGCCTTTGGTTCTGTGGCGGTGTGGGTGAGTTGGTGCTGGTGGAGTCGTGTTGGTCCTCAGGATCCCGGCGTAGCCGCTGCCGCCTGCTACTACTCTCACCATGTTTCTCACCCGGTCTGAGTACGACAGGTCTGTGTGGCAGGGGAAAGCCGGTTCGGGATTATGAGTGGGTAGGCCCGGGACCGCACCGCAGCCAAGGTTCTGCCGTGTCATGAGGCGCCCCAGAAATCCAATGCTGGCCAGGCCAGGGGATCTCTTGCCCTCTCCAGGCACCCACCGTGATTCCCCAAGCTAGACTTGGACATATCGTCCACACTTGCCCTACCGCTGAGTCACCGCTGCATCCCTAACTCCGTGAGGAATGAAAAGCTCCAGTTTGTGCTTAGGGAGGAAGGCTTTAGGGGCTGGGACTGCTACCTTTAACCCGCAGAAGGACAGCGGTCAACCCTTTTCCGGTTTATCTTTTGGTGCCTAACGTGACTGCCTTTTAAAAGAGGTTAAAGGTGGTGCCTGGAAGACTGTGCAGCTGGAGACTGTGTAATGGGTTTGTTGTAGGGCGTGCTGTGATCGGTAGTCTTTGCGAAAGCTCTCAGGCATTCTCAGCAATGCTCAGATATATTGTCTAGAGTCTGATTTTAAAGGAACTTGAATTCGGAATGGTTTTCAAGAGATTTTTCATCATGCTGATACCACTTAACTTAGGTTTTCCTGACTTTTAAAAAAGCTAAAACAAGCTAAAAAAAACTTTCAGGGTTTGGAAATGCTGACGTTATGAAATTGTACATGTATATGCTGTGGACATTTTTACTTTCAGTTTCTGTTTTTATCAGTTATGTTTTCACGCAGCTATTGTTTGAGTTATTTCATTTTATTTTTCTCCTTTTTTTTTTTTTTTAATTTCAGGTTAATGTGAGAATACAACCAGGTCACAATATTTGAATTTGTTAGGTAGAGACCCTCTTGTAGTTGTGTCCCCCACCCAAAAGGTGTGCCATACACCCTTACATCGCGCCCATTAAGTGGGAGCATCCCAAACCCTTTCCCTCCCCTCTGTCCCTTCCCTCCCCCCAGCTTAAATTGAAATATAATTTTCTCCTCTGTGGGGATGTCTACTGGCTGTTTGGTTTATTATTAAAGCCAGGAAAGTCAGACGTTTTCTTTGTCCTAGATAGGTGGCTTGAGAGACTGCATTTCTTGTCAGGTATATGTTGACCCTGTCAAAGTTTTGTCACCTGGCATTACCACTTTTTCATCTTTTTACTGACACATAATACATGTATGTGAAGTCTTAAAACTTATGTCTTTTCTGCTATCCTATAAAATGACTTCATTAATCAATATTAGCTTCCAAAGCATTGAACAGAATCATCTTTGGAAGATATTCTGAGAGTTAGGGTGTGTACCATGGCAATTATTATCCTTGTCAGAAAGCCTTTATTAAATTTTGTGATCATTTACTTGACATATGTATTGGTTGCTTTCTTACTCATTGTGTATGCTCCCAGTGCCTAAATATACGCCCCCCCCTCCCCTTTTCTTCTTTTTTCTCTTAGAGAAGGGTCTCACTCTTTTGCTTGGGCTAGAGCACAGTGGCATCATCATAGCTCACTGCGGCCTCACACTTCTGGGCTCTAGCATCCTCCTGCCTCAGCCACCCAAACAGAGGGGACTACAGGTGTGTGCTGTCATGCCCAGATAATTGTTGGAAAAAATTTACAGAGACAAGGTCTTTCTGTGTTGCGCAGGCTAATATCAAATTCCTGGGCTCAAGTGATCCTCCTGCCTTGGGATCCCAAAATGCTGAGATTATAGGCATGAGCCATCACACCTGATCAACACATCCCTTTCTTATTCGCTTAGCTAATATACTGGAGTGCTTGCTGTGTAAAAGGCAGTATTGTAGGTGCTGGTCATACAGCACGGGACAGAATCACTATCCTTGCTATTATATAGGTGACTGTCTTTTAAAGAAATGTTTACAGAAGTACCGGTAATTGTGGTATGAGTCAGAAATGTATTAATGCCATTAGAGCAATTCAGATCAACCCTATGGAAGTTTTGATGAGATTGCATTCAATGTTAGAGGATCATGGAAAACTTCACAAAGGAGCTGATATTTAAACTGAGTCTTGAGGTTGGGTGCTGTGGCTTATGCCTGTAATCCTAGCACTGTGGGAGGCTGAGGTGGGTGGATTGCTTGAGCTCGTGAGCTGAGACCAGACTGAGTGAGAGTGAGACCCTGTCTCTTATAAAACGTGGGAAAAAACTAGCCAGACATTGTGGCTGGCACCTGTAGTCCCAGCTACTCGGGAGGCTGAGGCTAGAGGATTGCTCAAGCCCAAGAGTTTGAGGTTGCTGTGAGGTCTGATGCCATGGCAGTCTACCCAGGGCATGGAGTGAGACTCTGAGTGATACATTACAGTAGAGGAGGAGTTGATATTAATTGATTTGCCTTGGGATATGGTTGGATATGGGAGAAGATGAGGAATGAGTCAGATCATTCACAACTTTCTAGCTTGGGTAAGTGGAGATTGGAGATGTGTTAAAACTGAAGTAGGAGTGGCAGGAGATGAAGCTTATTTTGCACAGTGGCTGGATTTAAAGAGATAATGGTTCAGGTTGGAAAATGTTGAGTGTTAGGTGCTAATGGGATGTGCAAGTGGAAATTTTCGGCAGGCGTTTGGATTAATTAGGAAAAAGTTCAAACTGGTAATAGAGATTTGGAAGTAGTTCATGCTTGCCATAGATGAAAGAACTCAGAGACAGTAAAGTGTGAAAAGGGCTAAGAGCACAGAGCCCATACTCCAGAGGACATAGTAATACCTCACTATGTTGACATTTCTAAACTAGCATGAAAAAAATAACTACAATCACATGGTGATTCACAGTTTACAGTGTTCGTTCGTTCTTTTTTTTTTTAATAATAGAGATGGCAGGCAGGGTGGAGGTGGTCTCACTTTGTTGTTCAGGCTGGTCTTGAATTCTTGGCCTCAGTGATCTTCCCACCTCAGCTTCCCAAAGTGGTGGGATAGCAGGCATGAGCCGCCGTGGGTGGTCAGTTCTTTCATACTCTATGCCATGCAATACTCAATTGTCTTGTGACAGAGGCAGGATAAGCATTATTATTTTTTCAGATAAGGGAATTAAATCTATAAGTGACAGGGCTAGAACTCAATCCCAGGCCTTTTGACTTCAAACATTTGTTTCAGTGATTTTTAAACTGTTCTTCAGAGCCCTAAGCTTCCTTTTACCATATATACTTGAGTATAAGCTGACCCGAGTATAAGCCCACCCCCTTAATTTCACCCCAGAAACTGGGAAATCTTAGTGACTCGAGTATAAGCCGAGGTGGAAAATGCGGCAGCCACTGGTAAATTTCAAAAATAAAAATATATACCCAAAACAATTACAATAATTGAGGAATCAGTAGGTTAAATACTTTTCAATATTTATTGCTAAAGAAAAACTGTAAACTAGAAACAACAACTTTAAAACTTTAAACAAAGGGCAGAAAACTGTAGCTTAACAGGTAATCAAGGTAAATCACAAAGGTTAAAATCCTTCAAAACTGGATTCCTCCTCCTCATCATCTGTATGTCCAAACAGAGCTTCAGCTGTATCTGATGTGAGGGTATCAGCATAGACATTGTCATCATCACTGAGTTCGGAGATATCATCAT